>JAENPR010002089.1:0-77092 GCA_018135685.1 Themeda triandra | reverse complement strand
CTGAATGGCCCTTAACCATGGCTCCACAGCCTCTAGAACTACCATATTTGCACACACAAATATGCTACCGCACGGCCCGGTTCGTGCGTGTCCTGCGCTCTTGACACTAGGTCAAGCATGACCGTATGCCCCGGGTTAAGCATTTTGATGCCTCCGCCTCACCACCAAAATGTTTGTCATCACCCTGAGAGCACGAACGGCCCTTAACTACAGCTCCACGACTCAGTAACATCCATAATTGCACACGACTATGCTGCCGCATGGTCGGATCCTCGTGTATCCTATGGCTCTCAAGACCGAGTCAAGCACGCCCGTGCGCCATGGTTAAGCCATTTTGATGCCCTCTCACCTCTCCACCATAGAGTTTTCCATCACCGAGAGCCCGAAGGGCCCTAACCATGCCTCCACGGCTCAAAAATTGCCATATTTGCACACTCGACCATCTTTGCCGCACGGTCGGTTCTAACGCATTTTATGGCTCCCGCTCCGGAAGTCAAGCATGCCCATGGCTATGGTTAAGGCATTTTGACACCTCTGGCCTCTCTACCATGGCGTTTGCCATCACTCGGGAGCTTCCTGCACTTAACCTCGGCTCCACGGCTCCGAACCGCCATATTTGCACACACGACTTTGCCGCGCACGGCCGGTTCTGCGCATCCTATGGCTCCTCGCACCATGTCAAGCATGCCCATGCACTATGGTTAAGGCATTTTGACACCTGCCGGACTCCTCGACCTTTTGTTGCCCCAAGAACCCGAATGGCCCTTAACCATGGCTCCACCGCTCTAGAACTGCCATATTTGCACACACGACTATGCTACCGCCGGGCGGTTCCCTACGTGTCCTCTGCTCCGACACTAGGTCAAGCACGACCGTATGCCATGGTTAAGGCGTTTTGACACCTCTGGCCCCACCACCACAATGTTTGTCATCACGCGAGAGCCCGAACGGCCCTTAACTATAGCTCCATGACTCCAGAACATCCATAATTGCACACACGACTGTCTTTGGCGCACGGCCGGATCCTGTGCATCCTACGGCTCTCGGCACCGGTTCAAGCACACCCGTACACCATGGTTAAGCCATTTTGATGCCTCTCACCTCTCCACCATAGAGTTTTCCATCACCCGAGAGCCCGAAGGGCCCTTAACCATGGCTCCACGACGAACCGCCACATTTGCACACGACCATCTTTGCCGCATGATCGGTTCCAACGCGGGCCTATGGCTCCCAAGACCGAGTCAAGCAAGCACGTACGCCATGGTTAAGGCATTTTGACACCTGCGGCCTTCTACCATAGTGTTTGTCGTCACTCGAGAGCACGAACGGCCCTTAACCTCGGCTCCACAGCTCCGTAACTGCCATATTTGCACACACGACTTTCTTTGCCGCATGACCGGTTCCAATCGTCCTACGGCTCCTCGCACCAAGTCAAGCACGCCCATGCACCATGGTTAAGGCATTTAACACCTTTGGCCTCTCCACCACAGCGTTTATTACCGCCCGAGAACCCGAATGGCCCTTAACCATGGCTCCACAGCTCTAGAACCGCCATATTTGCACACACAACTATGCTACCGCCTGCCCGGTTCATGTCCTATAGCTCTCGACACTAGGTCAAGCACGACCGTATGCCATGGTTAAGGCGTTTTTGACGCCTCCGGCCTCACCACCACAATATTTGTCATCACCCGAGAGCCCGAACGGCCCTTAACTATAGCTCCACGACTCAGAACATCCATAATTGCACACACAACGTGCTGCCGCCAGCGGATCCCCCGTGCATCCTACGGCTCTCGGCACCGGGTCAAGCACGCCCGTACGCCATGGTTAAGCCATTTTGATGCCTCTCACCTCTCCACCATAGAGTTTTTCATCACCCGAGAGCCCGAAGGGCCCTTAACCACAGCTCCACCGGGCCGCAAAACTGCCATATTTGCACACACGACCATGCTGCCGACGGTCGGTTCCAACGCATCCTATGGCTCTCGGCCCGAGTCAAGCATGCCCGTATGCCATGGTTAAGGCATTTTGATGCCTCGGCCTCTCTACCATAGCATTTGCCATCGCTCGAGAGCCCGAACGGCCCTTAACCTTGGCTCCACGGCTCCCGGAACTGCCATATTTGCACACACGACCATGCTGCCGCACGGTCGGTTCAACGCATCCTATGGCTCCCGGCACCGAGTCAAGCAAGCCCGTACGCCACGGTTAAGGCATTTTGACACCTCTAGCCTCTCCACCACGGTGTTTGTTGCCGCCGAGAACCCGAATGGCCCTTAACCATGGCTCCGCAGCTCTAGAACCGCCATATTTGCACACACGAATATGCTACCGCACTGGTTCGTGCGTGTCCTACAGCTCTTGACACTAGGTCAAGCATGACCGTATGCCATGGTTAAGGCATTTTGATGCCTCTGGCCTCATCACCACAATGTTTGTTATCACCCAAGAGCCTGAACGGCCCTTAACTACAGCTCCACGACTCCAGAACATCCATAATTGCACACACGACCGTGCTGCCGCCTGGCCGGATCCCCGCGCATCCTATGGCTCTCGGCACCAGGTCAAGCACGCCTGTACACCATGGTTAAGACATTTTGATGCCTCTCACCTCTCCACCATAGAGTTTTCCATCACCTGAGAGCCTGAAGGGCCCTTAACCATGCCTCCACGGCTCCAAAACTACCATATTTGCACACTCGACCATGCTGTCGCACGGTCGGTTCCAACGCATTTTATGGCTCCCGGCTCTGAGTCAAGCATGCCTGTACGCCATGGTTAAGGCATTTTGACACCTCTGGCCTCTCTACCATAGCGTTTGCCGTCACTCGAGAGCCTGAACGGCACTTAACCTCGCCGGCACTTTAGTTCAGCTCTTGACACTAGGTCAAGCATGACCGTATGCCATGGTTAAGGAGTTTTGATGCCTCTGGCCTCACCACCACAATGCCGGCGAGGTTTTGCTTTCGTCGTAAGACCAGGTCGCCGACCACAAAGAAATGTTCCTTGACGTTACGGTTGTAGTATCGGCGCATGGAGGCCAAGTACTTGGCCGTGCGCGCAAGTTTCGAGTCGCTTTTCTTTGGAGTCGACCTCTAGGGCACGGGTGTCGTTGGAGATGTCTTCATCATATTGGACGACACGTGGGGAACAAAAGGCGATTTCGTCGGGGAGGACCGCCTCGGACCCGAACACCATGAAGTAAGGAGAGACGCTAGTGTTACGGCTTGGCTGTGTGCGGAGTCCCCAATTACGGCCGGGAGCTCTTTGAGCCATCGGCCGGGACGTTGTTCATCTTCGTCATCCTTGTAGAGGCGTTTTCGTAAGGCATCGAGTATCATGCCGTTTGCTCGCTCGACCTGTCCGTTGGCCCGTGGGTGGGCGACGGAAACGTACTTCACCTTGATACATTTCTTTGTCGCATGAAGTCGAAGAAATCGCTTCCGGTGAATGTGGAGCCGAGGTCGGTGATGATGGAGTTTGGGACGCCGAATCGATGGATGACGTCGTTTAGCATATCGGCTACCTTTTTGGCGTGTGGCCTTGACCAACGGCATGTACTCGATCCATTTGGAGAATTTGTCGATGAGTACGTAAACGTATCGGAATCCACCAGGAGCCTTCTTGAAAGGGCCGATCATATCGAGCCCCCAGCATGAGAAGGGCCATGAGGCCGTGATTGTCTGCAGTTGATGAGCTGGAACGTGGGTTTGCTTGGCAAAAAATTGGCAGTTGACGCAGTGACGAACCAACTGCTCGGCGTCGGCGACGGCCGTTGGCCAGTAAAAACCTGCGCGATAAGCCTTGCCGACCAGCGTTCTGGAGGCGGCGTGGTTGCTGCACTCGCCGGAGTGTATCTTATCGAGGAGTTTTATGCCATCATCCTGCGTTATGCATTTTTGCAAGATTTCCTACTTGGCATTTTTCCGCATGAGCTAACCATCCATGAGGATGTAATGCTTGCTGCGTCGTACTATGCGTTCGCACAAGATGGGATCGTCAGGCACGTCTTCGTTGGTGATGTATCAGATGAAGTCCAAACGCCAGTCGGACTGATCGGGCATGGTCGGCGTGATGTCGGTCGACTGCTCTTGCGATGTCAGCGCATGCTCGGCCGCGGCATCTTCGTTATCGTCAATATTCATCAAAACGACGTGGTCGGCTGTCGCGTTGTGTGACGATTGAGGGCGTGGAGGGTTGAGGTCCGGCTTTGCCGGGAAAGGAATTTGTGCCTCCGAGGGCACCGACACAGATGGTTCGAGCAAGTCGTGAACGAACACACCGTGCGGGATGGCGGCTCTGGTGGAGCCGAGCTTTGACAATTTGTCTGCGGCGTCATTGTTGTCGCGTACGACATGATGGAACTCGAGGCCATAGAATTTGTCCTCGGTACGGGTGCGGCGACATAGGCCTCCATTCGCTCGGCATCGGTGTTCCACACCTTATTCACTTGGTTGACGACAAGGAGGGAATCGCCGTATACCATTGGCGCTTGATACCGAGCTCGACGGCGGCGCAATCCGTGAAGCGCGGCCGTACTCGGCGGCGTTGTTCGATGCGGGAAGTGGATGCGAAGGACGTAGCTGAGCTCGTCTCCCGAGGGGGCGGTAAATGCACGCCGCCGCACACGCCATCGATTTTGAGCGAACCGTCAAAGTACATTTCCCAATACTTGTGATTGGACTTGTACCATGGGGTGGTAAGGTCCGACCACTCAGCCTTGTGACTTGATGGTGTTGCGGTTCTTGAACTTGACAGTGTATGCCATAAGTTCGAGCGCCCACTTGATGATTCGACCACTGGCGTCCTTGTTGTACAAGATATCGCCTAGCGGGAAGCTGGTGACCACTGTAATCTGCCGAGATTGAAAATAATGTAGAAGTTTTCGCTTGGTAATCAAAATTGCGTATAGCAATTTTTCGATGTGGTGGTAGCGGTGTTTGGAATCGTTGAGCACTTCACTAACATAATAAACCGGCCGCTGGACCGGGTAAACGTGACCAGCTTCCGTTCGCTCGACCACCAGTACCGTGCTGACTACTCGGTCGGTGGCTGCGATGTACAGGAGCATTTCTTCGCCGTCATTGGGCGCCGTAAGCACCGGAGGATTGGTTAGGTAGGCCTTTAGTTCCATGAAGGCGGTGTCTTCCTCTGCCGACCACTCGAATTTTTCTTTTGCTTTTAGCAATCGAAAGAAAGGCAGTCCTTTTTGCCCTAGACGTGATATGAAACGACTTAAGGCCGCCATGCACCCTGTTAGCTTTTGGATGTCTTTGATGCATTGAGGGGGCTGCATGTTGAGGACGGCTTGTATTTTTTCGGGGTTAGGGCGTATGCCGTCTTGGCTCACGACGTTGCCGAGCAGTATGCCGGAGGGTACGCCAAAAACACATTTGGTGGGATTCAGTTTCCACTGGTATACATTTAGGGCGTCGAACGTTCGCTGGAGGTCGGCGATGAGGGAGTCGGACTGTGAGGTTTTTACCACCACACCATCCACGTTCGCCCCGACCAGGCGATCTCTGATCTCATCTTTCAGGCAATTCTGGATTGCTCTTTGGTACGTGGCGCCAGCATTTTTAAGGCCGAAAGACATTGTTTTGTAGCAGTAGGCACCAAAGGGGGTGATGAAGGAGGTTTTCTCCTGGTCAGCGATAGCTAGGGAGATTTGGTGATAGCTGGAGTAGCAGTCCAAGAAAGAGAGCAGCTCGCAGCCCGCAGTGGAATCGACGACTTGGTCGATACGAGGCAAGGTGAAGGGGTCCTTAGGGCAGCATCTGTTGAGAGCGGTGTAATCAACGCACATTCTCCATTCATTGTTCTTCTTGCATACAAGGACCGGATTGGCAAGCCAATCGGGATGATACACTTCTTTTATAAAGCCTGCGGCTAATAGCTTTGCTACTTCTACCCTAATCACCTCCCTCTTGTCGTTCGCGAACCGTCGAAGCTTTTGCTTCACCGGCTTAGCGGTTTTGGAGACATTCAGGAAGTGCTCGGCCCGTTCCCTGGAAACACCCGGCATGTCTGCTGGTTTCCATGCAAAGACGCCCGATGTGATCCGGAGGAACCGGATGAGCGCGCTTTCCTATTTCTTTGGAGAGGTTGGCCCCGATCGGGGCGGTTCTTGTCTTGTCTCTGGGACGAGCTCGATCTCCTTGTACTCTCGGTTCTTCTTGGAGGAGCGTTTGGCCTCCTTAAGAGGTATCTCGAGGTCGGCGGAGGATGGCCTTGGCCTCCACCACCATATCGCCATGCGGCTCGGAGAGGTCGGCGGGTCGAGCGGCGAAGGAAGGGGCGACTCGCGGTGGCATGCCATGAGGACGTTCTGCGAAGGGAAAGGATGCCCTTCTCCGTGGGCATCTTGAGCACCATGTAGTCAGAATGCGGGACCGCCATAAACTTGGCGATGCCGGGTCGGCCAAGGATTGCGTGGTAGACACCTTCGAGTCGGCGACGATGAAGTTAAGGTACTCGGAGCGAAAATGCTGCTTTGTACCAAACTGGACTCGGAGGGTGACTTGGCCAAGGGGCATGGAAGGCTTTCTGGCATCACCCCCAGAATGGTGAGTCGTAGGGTTCCGGTCTTGTCTTCGGGCCGAGCTCTTTGTATGTCGTAAAACGGTATATTTAAAGGCCTTTGCCGCCGTCGACCAAGACTTTCTCGAAGCGGAGGTGCTTAATGATGGGGTCCAAAACAAGGGGGAAGCGATCGGAATCCTCCCCTCGTGCCCACATGTCTGCTCGGCTGAAGGAGATCGGCCATTTTCTCCGACCGGGCGGTGCTTTGACGTCGGCGACGCGTTCTGGTCGCGCTGCGGCGATTATCGACCGTCGGAGTAGCTTTTTGTCCCTTTTGGATTCCGTGGCGACCTTGCCGCCAAAGATGACAGCGACGTTCCTTTCGGGTTCTTTGAACTCGCGGCGGCCGTCATCATCCGAAGAGTTGTCATCTCGTTCCTTCTTGACCTCCTTGTCGGCGTTGCGCTTGTCCTTTTGATTCTTGTTGCCACCCCGTGGTCGCCGCGTGTCAGCTTTCTTGAAAATGTTCGCAAAGCCCCAACATTGACCCATTGTGTGGCCTTTGTTTGGGTGCCTTGGGAAGTCTTGGCTGAGGACCTTGTCGTAGCCATCGTCGTATGGCATCTCCTGGTTGTTGACGCTGTGGACGCGGTTTCCGCGATAGCGCTGGCCCTCGTCGCGTCGATTCCGCTTGCGTCCGTGCCTATCGTCCTCGCGGCTGCGGCTGCGCTGCTCGGAGTGCCGAGAGTCGCGTCTGTCATCGCGGTTTCCGCGGTCCCGCGCGCGGTGATCGCGATCGCGGTCGTCATCATCGTCACGGCGGGGTGGTCGGCGTGATGTACCGGCCTCTTTGCTGGATCGCAAGGCGTCGTCGACACGTGTCCATTCGCCGGCGATCTTCAGGGCTTCGCCCATCGTCTTCGGCTGAGTTCGGAGGAGTTCGATCTTGCACTTCTCATTGCGGGGTTGGGTAAGCCCTTTGATGAAGAGCTCGACGGCTTCTTGCTGTGTGATGTCTGTTACCGTCGTCCACATGTCGTTGAAGCGGCGTATGTACTCACGTAGAGGTTCATTGGGGTAGTCGTGGATCTGGGCCAAGGCGTACTTGGAGCCAGGCTGATGACACGTAGCCTTGAAGTGCTCGGACAGCATCTGGCGAAGCTGAGGCCAGCTATGAATCGAGCCCTCGCGTTGGCACATGAGCCAGTTGGTTGGAGAAGGGCCCAGGACTACTGGTAAGTAGTTTGCCATCACACTTTCGTCGCCTCCTGCTGCTCGGATTGCAGTCTCATACAGGAAGAGCCACTGGTCGGGATTCTTGCGACCATCGTAAGGCTGCACCTCGCCGGCCTTGAAGTTCCGCGGCCAACGCACCTCCCTGAGCCGGTCGGAATATGGCTTGGGGCCGGGGATCTCGAAACGGCCCCCATCATAGCGCCGATCGTCATCGTCATAGCGATCCCTGTGTCGGTGCTGGTCGGCATCATCATCACGGAAAGCTCGACGGCCACGCCGCTCTCGGTGTCGTCGTGGTGAGTCGTCGCGGCGGCGCCTATCCGGCGATCGCCGGCGGCGGTCGCGGTTTATGGATCGTACGTCACGGCTGGATGAGTCGGGACTGGAGTTGCTGGAGCGATTTGAAGAGTGCGCCGGTAAGTTGCTTGAGTCTTGGTTTGCGGATCTGTCCCCTAACTCTGGGCGGCGGCTGCGTGGAGCGGATGCTGCCGGAGCTTCTGGAGGTACCTCGGCCCGGCGCATGCGATTTACCTGCCCTTCAGCTGCCATCAGGTGGTCGATGATTTCTTGGACCGCTGGGGTGTGAGGCATTGCCTCCAACTTGCTTTTCGCCACCGCGATATTGGCTGTCAGAGTTTTGTGAACCCGACGCTGTCCGACCAGATCAAATTCGTCGGCCAGGTTGCGGTTGATATGGCGAGCCTGATCGGCCCGTCGTTGCTCTTCGTCTCATTCGCGATCGCGTCGAACAGCACGATGCGCATTGCGTGCGATGCGTTCACGGCGTTGATCAGGGGTCTCGTTGTCGACGGAGGGCTCGTCGTTGCTGACCATGAACACGGTGTTGCCAAAGCTTGGTGGGCGCTCTAGGTTATCTTCTTCTCTGCTTGGCTCGGCAATCGACTGGTGAATCTCCTTATCTGGAGTGTCGTTATCGGCGATCTTATCAACATCTATCGCCATTGGCGATACTTGCGTCGTCATGGAACTCGGTGTCTCGGTGGGAGCGGGAGGCGCATAGCCAATTGCGTCGAGGAGTTGACACTGGAGATCCCGCTCGAGGGCTGCCTTTACGGCGGAGGAGCGACGGGGTGCTTGATTCCTCCATGTCCGATGGCCGTCTTTGCGGCATCGGGCATCTCTCCCGAGGTAATCATATTGAAGAAGTGGGGCGAGGTCGGTGGGTGCTGGTCCGACCCGGCATGCGAGGACCAATGGAGGAAGAGCTCTTCGTAGGACGCGGCGGCGTTCTTGAGCCCAAACATAAAAGGGCTACTTGATCTCTCTGATCTGTCGTCCAGCGTAGGGTGTGGTGGGTGGGGGAGCGTTGGCCTCGGGCGACCTAATCTAAATAGATCTGGATCTGACCGGGAACCTTGAGTGTTACAGCGTCTTCGCCGCTATACGGGAATAAACCCGTCATCGACCCGGAGGTCGGTAAGCTGCTTAAGCGCGGATTCCGCGAGGGCGAGAGTTTCCGCCAATCCTTCTCCATGGCGATCAATCATCTCGATCAGATCTGAGTTATCGATCCGGCGTCTCTGATAGCGCGGGAACGATGGTCGCACCATCGGCCTTTGCAGCCTCTCCGCGAGGTCGGAATCTCGGCCTTGCGGTGGAGTTGCGTCCTGAGCGTCGAGTGCGATCGCCTCAACAGCCGGCGCCAGCTTGGTTACGTCACAGGAGCCGAAAGAGCCGAAGGTGATCGGAGCGATGTCGTCGAGGTCCATGGATGCAGGAAATGAAACCATCATGTTCACCTTGAGATCTAAACTTGCACCCCCTACCTGGCGCGCCACTGTCGACGAAATATCGGTGGCAGTCTACCTAGGGTATGCCTAAGGTAGTAGATTGGTCGGTAAGGCACGCTAGATGGCGAACAAGATGTAATCAAGAGGCAAAGGACTCTGTGTTTATACAGGTTCGGGCCACGATACGTGTAACACCCTACGTCCTGTGCTCTTGATGGAGTTGTATATTGATATGGAGATGATTTTTGGGTGGGTGTCCTGCTCACCTTATATAGTGGGGAGCAGGATTACAGGCCCGATATTTTCGGGATACAATCATACAAGTAAGGTAACAACTTTTATCGGATCTGATCTCCTGTGCTCGATATCTTCTCCGCCGACCAACGACGCCAATTAGCTCGCCCTTCCTTCCTTGTCTTCCAAGGTAGCCGACCAGTCTTGGGCCCTGGTTGGCCTCGCAATCTTGGGCCAAGGATCTCTGTCCGAGCAGGCCTAAAGTCGGGCCGTGCGGGTATAGGGGTTTATACCCCCACAGCAACAAACACTGTGGTGGAGAGGCTAGAGGTGACAAAATGCCTTAACCATGGCGTACGGGCATGCTTGACTCAGTGCCAGGAGCCATAGGATGCGTTGGAACTGACCGTGCGGCAGCATGGTCATGTGTGCAAATATGGCAGTTCTGGAGCCGTGGAGCCAAGGTTAAGGGCCATTCAGGCTCTCGAGTGATGGCAAACGCTATGGTAGAGAGGCCAGAGGTGTCAAAATGCCTTAACCATGGCGTACGGGCATGCTTGACTCAGTGCCGAGAGCCATAGGATGCGTTGGAACCGACCGTGCGGCAGCATGGTCGTGTGTGCAAATATGGCAGTTTTGCAGCCGTGGAGCTGTGGTTAAGGGCCCTTCAGGCTCTCGGGTGATGAAAAACTCTATGGTGGAGAGGTGAGAGGCATCAAAATGGCTTAACCGTGGCGTATGGGCGTGCTTGACCCGGTGCCGAGAGCCGTAGGATGCACAGTCATGTGTGCAATTATGGATGTTCTGGAGTCGTGGAGCTATAGTTAAGGGCCGTTCGGGCTCTCGGGTGATGACAAATATTGTGGTGGTGAGGCCAGAGGCGTCAAAACGCCTTAACCATGGCATACGGTCGTGCTTGACCTAGTGTCGAGAGCTATAGGACATGCAGGAACTGGCTTTGCGGTAGCATAGTCATGTGTGCAGATATGGCAGTTCTAGAGCTGTGGAGCCATGGTTAAGGGCCATTCGGGTTCTCGGGCGGTAATAAACGCTATGGTGGAGAGGCCAAAGGTGTTAAAATGCCTTAACCATGGTGCATGGGCGTGCTTGACTTGGTGCGAGGAGCCGTAGGACGCATAGGAACCGGCCGTGCGGCAGCAAAGTCGTGTGTGCAAATATGGCAGTTCTGGAGCCGTGGAGCCGAGGTTAAGGGCCGTTCAGGCTCTCGAGTGATGACAAACATTGTGGTGGTGAGGCCAGAGGTGTCAAAATGCCTTAACCATGGCATACGGTCATGCTTGACTCGGTCCGAGAGCCATGGGACGCGTTGGAACCGACCATGCGCGGCATGGTCGTGTGTGCAAATATGGCGGTTTGCTGCCGTGGAGCCATGGTTAAGGGCCCTTCGGGCTCTCGGGTGATGGGAAACTCTATGGTGGGGAGGTGAGAGGCATCAAAATGGCTTAACCATGGTGTACGGGTGTGCTTGAACCGGTGCCGAGAGCCGTAGGATGCACGGGATCCGGCCGTGCGCCGGCACGGTCGTGTGTGCAATTATGGATGTTACGGAGTCGTGGAGCTATAGTTAAGGGTCGTTCGGGCTCTCGGGTGATGACAAACATTGTGGTGGTGGGGCCGGAGGTGTCAAAACACCTTAACCATGGCATACGGTCGTGCTTGACCTAGTGTCGAGAGTCAGGACATGTAGGAACCGGCTGTGCGGTAGCATAGTCGTGTGTGCAAATATGGCGGTTCTAGAGCGGTGGAGTCATGGTTAAGGGCCATTCGGGTTCTTGGGCGGCAACAAATGCTGTGGTCGAGAGGCCGGCGGTGTCAAAATTCCTTAACCATAGTGCATGGGCGTGCTTGACTTGGTGCGAGTGCCGTAGGATGCGCGGGAACCGGCCGTGCGGCAGCAAAGTCGTGTGTGCAAATATGGCAGTTCTGGAGCCGTGGAGCCGAGGTTAAGGGCCATTCAGGCTCTCGAGCTATGGCAAACACTATGGTAGAGAAGCCAGATGTGTCAAAATGCCTTAACCATGGCGTACGGGCATGCTTGACTCAGAGCCGGGAGCCATAAAATGCGTTGGAACCGACCGTGCGGCAGCATGGTCGAGTGTGCAAATATGGCAGTTTTGGAGCCGTGGAGGCATGGTTAAGGGCCCTTCAGGCTCTTAGGTGATGGAAAACTCTATGGTGGAGAGGTGAGAGGCATCAAAATGGCTTAACCATGGCGTACGGGTGTGCTTGAACCGGTGCCGAGAGCCGTAGGATGCACAGGATCCGGCCGTGCGCCAGCACAGTCGTGTGTGCAATTATGGATGTTCTGGAGTCGTGGAGCTGTAGTTAAGGGCCGTTCGGGCTCTCGGGTGATGAAAAACATTGTGGTGGTGAGGCCGGGAGGCATCATAATGCCTTAACCATGGCATACGGTCATGCTTGACCTAGTGTCAAGAGCTGTAGGACACGCACGAACCGGCTGTGCGGTAGCATAGTCGTGTGTGCAAATATGGCAGTTCTAGAGCTGTGGAGCCTTGGTTAAGGGCCATTCAGGTTCTCAGGTGGCAACAAACACTGTGGTGGAGAGGCTAGAGGTGTCAAAATGCCTTAACCATGGCGTACGGGCATGCTTGACTCAGTGCCAGGAGCCATAGGATGCGTTGGAACCGACCGTGCGACAGCATGGTCGTGTGTGCAAATATGGCGCTTACGGAGCCGTGGAGCCAAGGTTAAGGGCCGTTCAGGCTCTCGAGCGATGGCAAATGCTATGGTAGCGAGGCCAGAGGTGTCAAAATGCCTTAACCATGGTGTACGGGCATGCTTGACTCAGTGCCGAGAGCCATAGGATGCGTTGGAACCGACCGTGCGGCAGCATGGTCGTGTGTGCAAATATGGCAGTTTTGCAGCCGTGGAGCAATGGTTAAGGGCCCCTCAGGCTCTCGGGTGATGAAAAACTCTATGGTGGAGAGGTGAGAGGCATCAAAATGGCTTAACCATGGCATACGGGCGTGCTTGACCCGGTGCCGAGAGCCGTAGGATGCACAGGATCCGGCCGTGCGGCGGCACGGTCGTGTGTGCAATTATGGATGTTCGGGAGTCGTGGAGCTATAGTTAAGGGCTGTTCGGGCTCTCGGGTGATGACAAATATTGTGGTGGTGAGGCCGGAGGCGTCAAAACGCCTTAACCATGGCATACGGTCGTGCTTGACCTAGTGTCGAGCTATAGGACACGTAGGAACCAGGCGTGCGGTAGCATAGTCGTGTGTGCAAATATGGCGGTTCTAGAGCGGTGGAGCCATGGTTAAGGGCCATTCGGGTTCTTAGGCGGCAACAAATGCTGTTGCCGCCAAAGGAGTTAAAATGGCCCTTAACCATGGCTCCCATAGCTCTAGAACTACCATATTTGCACACGACGCATAGCTACCGGCCCCGCGGCAAGCAAAGTCGTGTGTGCAACTCGGCACTTGGTCAAGCACGCCCATGCACCATGGTTAAGGCATTTTAACACCTTTGGCCTCTCCACCACAATGTTTATTACCGCCCGAGAACCCGAATGGCCCTTAACCATGGCTCCACGAAGAACGCCATATTTGCGCACACGACTATGCTACCGCACGGCCGGTCCCCGTGTCCTATAGCTCTCGACACAAGGTCAAGCACGACCGTATGCCATGGTTAAGGCGTTTTGACGCCTCGGCCTCACCACCACAATATTTGTCATCACCCAAGAGCCCGAACGGCCCTTAACTATAGCTCCACGACTCAAGAACATCCATAATTGCACACACGACCATGCTGCCGCACATCCGGATCCCGTGCATCCTCGGCCGAGTCAAGCCCAGCACCGGCCAAGGATGCCCGTACGCCATGGTTAAGCCATTTTGATGCCTCTCACCTCTCCACCATAGAGTTTTCCATCACCCGAGAGCCCGAAGGGCCCTTAACCATGCTCCACGGCTCAAAAACGCCATATTTGCACACACGACCATGCCGCCGCGTCGGTTCCAACGCATCCTATGGCTCCCGGCCGAGTCAAGCATGCCCGTACACCATGGTTAAGGCATTTTGACACCTCTGGCCTCTCTACCATAGCGTTTGCCATCGCTCGAGAGCCCGAACGGCACCTTAACCTCGGCTCCACGGCTCCCGAACCGCCATATTTGCACACACGACTTTGCTTTGCACACGGCGGTTCCTGCGCATCCTATGGCTCCTCGCACCAAGTCAAGCACCCATGCACTATGGTTAAGGCATTTTACACTTCTAGCCTCTCCACCACATTTGTTGCTACCCAAGAACCCGAATGGCCCTTAACCATGGCTCCACCGCTCTAGAACTGCCATATTTGCACACACGACTATGCTACCGCACAATGGTTCATGCGTGTCCTACGCTCTCAACACTAGGTCAAGCATGACCGTATGCCATGGTTAAGGCGTTTTGACACCTCGGCCTCACCACCACAATGTTTGTCATCACCCGAGAGCCCGAACGGCCCTTAACTATAGCTCCACGACTCCAGAACATCCATAATTGCACACACGACCGTGTCTTTGCCGCACACGGCGGATCCCGTGCATCCTATGGCTCTCGGCACCGGTTCAAGCACACCCGTACGCCATGGTTAAGCCATTTTGATGCCTCTCACCTCTCCACCATAGAGTTTTCCATCACCTGAGAGCCTGAAGGGCCCTTAACCATGCCTCCACGGCTCCAAAACTGCCATATTTGCACACACGACCATGCTTTGCCGCCGCACGGTCGGTTCCAACGCATCCTATGGCTCCCGGCTCGAGTCAAGCATGCCCGTACATCATGGTTAAGGCATTTTGACACCTCGGCCTCTCTACCATAGCGTTTGTCATCGCTTCGAGAGCCCGAACGGCCCTTAACCTCGGCTCCACGGCTCCGAACGCAATATTTGCACACACGACTTTGCATGCCGCCGCACGGCCGGTTCCAACGCATCCTATGGCTCCTCGCACCAAGTCAAGCACGCCCATGCACTATGGTTAAGGCATTTTGACACCTTTGGCCTCTCCACCACGCGTTTGTTGCCGCCCAGAACCCGAATGGCCCTTAACCATGGCTCCACCGCTCTAGAACTACCATATTTGCACACACGACTATGCTACCGCACCCGGTTCCTACGTGTCCTACAGCTCTCGACACAAGGTCAAGCACGACCGTATGCCATGGTTAAGGCGTTTTGACACCTCTAGCCTCACCACCACAATATTTTTCATCACCCGAGAGCCCGAACGGCCCTTAACTATAGCTCCACGACTCCGAACATCCATAATTGCACACACGATCTTTGCCGCGCACGGCCGGATCCTGTGCATCCTACGGCTCTCGGCACCGGGTCAAGCATGCCCGTACGCCATGGTTAAGCCATTTTGATGCCTCTCACCTCTCCACCATAGAGTTTTCCATCACCCGAGAGCCTGAAGGGCCCTTAACCATGGCTCCACGGCTCCAAAACTGCCATATTTGCACACACGACCATGCTGCCGCATGGTCGGTTCCAACGCATCCTATGGCTCCCGGCACTGAGTCAAGCATGCCCGTACGCCATGGTTAAGGCATTTTGACACCTCTGGCCTCTCTACCATAGCGTTTGCCATCACTCGAGAGCCTGAACGGCCCTTAACCTCGGCTCCACGGCTCCAGAACTGCCATATTTGCACACACGACCATGCTGCCACACGGTCGGTTCCAACGCATCCTATGGCTCCTCGCACCAAGTCAAGCATGCCCGTACACCATGGTTAAGGCATTTTGACACCTCTGGCCTCTCCACCACGCGTTTGTTGCCACCCGAGAACCCGAATGGCCCTTAACCATGGCTCCACAGCTCTAGAACTGCCATATTTGCACACATGAATATGCTACCGCATGACGGCCGGTTCCCTGCGTGTCCTATAGCTCTTGACACTAGGTCAAGCATGACCATATGCCATGGTTAAGGCATTTTGATGCCTCCCCGGCCTCACCACCACAATGTTTGTCATCACTCGAGAGCCCGAACTATAGCTCCTCCAACATCCATAATTGCACCACGACTGTCTTTGCTGCACGTCCGGATCCTGTGCATCCTATCCATCAATTGCACACACGCCATGGTTAAGCCATTTTGATGCCTCCTATGGCCTCACCACCACAATGTTTGTCATCACCGTGCATCCTTACTATGCTGACTCCACGACTCCATGGTTAAGCATCCATAATTGCACACACGGTCAAGCATCCTATGCCCGTATGCCCATGGTTAAGCCATTTTGATGCCTCTCACCTCTCCACCATAGAGTTTTCCATCACCCAAGAGCCCGAAGGGCCCTTAACCATGCCTCCACGGCTCCAAAACTACCATATTTGCACACACGACCATGCTTTGCCGCATGGTCGGTTCCAACGCATTTTATGGCTCCCGGCTCTGAGTCAAGCATGCACATGTCATGGTTAAGGCATTTTGACACCTCGGCCTATCTACCATAGCGTTTGCCATCACTCGAGAGCCCGAACGGCACTTAACCTCGGCTCCACGGCTCCGGAACGCCATATTTGCACACATGACTTTGCTTCCCGCACGGCGGTTCCTGCGCATCCTACGGCTCCTCACACCAAGTCAAGCACGCCCATGCACTATGGTTAAGGCGTTTTGACACCGCCGGCCTCTCGACCACAGCATTTGTTGCCGCCCAAGAACCCGAATGGCCCTTAACCATGGCTCCACCGCTCTAGAACCGCCATGTTTGCACACACGACTATGCTACCGCACGGCCGGTTCCTACGTGTCCTCTACTCTCGACACTAGGTCAAGCACGACCGTATGCCATGGTTAAGGCATTTTGACACCTCTGGCCCCACCACCACAATGTTTGTCATCACCCGAGAGCCCGAACGGCCCTTAACTATAGCTCCACGACTCGAGAACATCCATAATTGCACACACAACTGTGCTGGCGCACGGCCGGATCCTGTGCATCCTACGGTCGGCACCGGTTCAAGCACACCGATACGCCATGGTTAAGCCATTTTGATGCCCGTCACCTCTCCACCATAGAGTTTTCCATCACCCGAGAGCCTGAAGGGCCCTTAACCATGGCTCCACGGCAGTAAAACTGCCACATTTGCACACACGACCATGCTGCCGCAATGGTCGGTTCCAACGCGTCCTATGGCCCCCGACACTGAGTCCAGCAAGCCCGTACGCCATGGTTAAGGCATTTTGACACCTTTGGCCTCTCTACCATAGCGTTTGTCGTCGCTCAAGAGCCTGAAAGGCCCTTAACCTCGGCTCCACGGCTCCAGAACTGCCATATTTGCACACACGACTTTGCTGCCACACGGCCGGTTCCTACGCGTCCTACGGCTCCTCGGACCAAGTCAAGCACGCCCATGCACCATGGTTAAGGCATTTTAACACCTTTGGCCTCTCCACCAAAGTGTATATTGCCGCCTGAGAACTCGAATGGCCCTTAACCATGGCTCCACAGCTCTAGAACTGCCATATTTGCACACACGACTATGCTACCGCACAGCCAGTTCCTGCATGTCCTATAGCTCTCGACACTAGGTCAAGCACGACCGTATGCCATGGTTAAGGCATTTTGACGCCTCTGGCCTCACCACCACAATATTTGTCATCACCCGAGAGCCCGAACGGCCCTTAACTATAGCTCCACAACTCCGAACATCCATAATTGCACACACGACTGTCATGCCGCACAGCCGGATCCTGTGCATCCTACGGCTCTCGGCACCGGGTCAAGCACGCCCGTACGCCATGGTTAAGCCATTTTGATGCCTCTCACCTCTCCACCATAGAATTTTTCATCACCCGAGAGCCCGAAGGGCCCTTAACCATAGCTCCACGGCTGCAAAACTGCCATATTTGCACACACGACCATGCTGCCGCACGGTCGGTTCCAGCGCATCCTATGGCTCTCGGCACTGGGTCAAGCATGCCCGTACGCCATGGTTAAGCCATTTTGACACCTCTGGCCTCTCTACCATAGCGTTTGCCATCGCTCGAGAGCCTGAACGGCCCTTAACCTTGGCTCCACGGCTCCGGAACGCCATATTTGCACACACGACCATCTTTGCCGCACGGCCAGGTTCAACGCATCCTATGGCTCCCGGCCGAGTCAAGCATGCCCGTACGCCATGGTTAAGGCATTTTGACACCTTTAGCCTCTCCACCACAGCGTTTGTTGCCACCGAGAACTTTGAATGGCCCTTAACCATGGCTCCATAGCTCTAAAACTGCCATATTTGCACACACGAATATGCTACCGCACAGCCGGTTCGTGCGTGTCCTACAGCTCTTGACACTAGGTCAAGCATGACCGTATGCCATGGTTAAGGCATTTTGATGCCTCTGGCCTCACCACCACAATGTTTGTCATCACCCGAGAGCCTGAACGGCCCTTAACTACAGCTCCACGACTCGAGAACATCCATAATTGCACACACGACTGTGCTGCCACACGGTCGGATCCTGTGCATCCTATGGCTCTCGGCACCGGGTCAAGCACGCCTGTACGCCATGGTTAAGCCATTTTGATGCCTCTCACCTCTCCACCATAGAGTTTTCCATCACCCGAGAGCCCGAAGGGCCCTTAACCATGCCTCCACGGCTCCAAAACGCCATATTTGCACACTCGACCATGCTTTGCCGCACGGTCGGTTCCAACGCATTTTATGGCTCCCGGCTCGAGTCAAGCATGCCCGTACACCATGGTTAAGGCATTTTGACACCTCTGGCCTCTCTACCATAGCGTTTGCCGTCACTCGAGAGCACGAACGGCACTTAACCTCGGCTCCACGGCTCCAGGCGCCATATTTGCACACACGACTTTGCTTTGCCGCACGGCCGGTTCCTGCGCATCCTACGGCTCCTCGCACCAAGTCAATCACGCCCATGCACTATGGTTAAGGCATTTTGACATCACCGGCCTCTCGACCACAGCATTTGTTGCCGCCCAAGAACCCGAATGGCCCTTAACCATGGCTCCACCGCTCTAGAACGCCATATTTGCACACACGACTATGCTACCGCACGGCCCGGTTCCTACGTGTCCTACTGCTCTCGACACTAGGTCAAGCATGACCGTATGCCATGGTTAAGGCGTTTTGACACCTCGGCCCCACCACCACAATGTTTGTCATCACCCGAGAGCCCGAACGGCCATTAACTATAGCTCCATGACTCCAGAACATCCATAATTGCACACACGACTGTGCTGGTGCACGGCCGGATCCAGTGCATCCTACGGCTCTCGACACCGGTTCAAGCACACCCGTACGCCATGGTTAAGCCATTTTGATGCCTCTCACCTCTCCACCATAGAGTTTTCCATCACCCGAGAGCCTGAAGGGCCCTTAACCATGGCTCCACGGCAGTAAAACTGCCACATTTGCACACACGACCATGCTGCCGCATGGTCGGTTCCAACGCATCCTATGGCTCCCGGCACTGAGTCAAGCAAGCCCATACACCATGGTTAAGGCATTTTGACACCTCTGGCCTCTCTACCATAGCGTTTGTCGTTGCTCGAGGCTCCGAACTGCAATATTTGCACACACGACTTTGCTGTCGCACGGCCGGGTTCCTATGCGTCCTACGGCCCTTAACCTCAAGGCTGGTTAAGGCCATTTGACTCCCACCACAGCGTTTATTACCGCCCCGAGAACATCCATAATTGCACACACGAACTACCATATTTGCGCACACGACTATGCTTCCCGCACGGCCCGGTTCTGCATGTCCTATAGCTCTCGACACGGTCAAGCACGACCGTATGCCATGGTTATTTTGACGCCTTTGTCATCACCCAAGAGCCCGAACGGCCCTTAACTATAGCTCCACGACTCCGAACATCCATAATTGCACACACAACTGCGTCGGCCGGATCTCATCCTACGGCTCTCGGCACCGGGTCAAGCACGCCCGTACGCCATGGTTAAGCCATTTTGATGCCTCTCACCTCTCCACCATAGAGTTTTTCATCACCCGAGAGCCCGAAGGGCCCTTAACCATAGCTCCACGGCCGCAAAACCGCCATATTTGCACACACGACCATGCTGCCGCACGGTCGGTTCCAACGCATCCTATGGCTCTCGGCACCGAGTCAAGCATGCCCGTACGCCATGGTTAAGGCATTTTGACACCTCGGCCTCTCTACCATAGCGTTTGCCATTGCTCGAGAGCCCGAACGGCCCTTAACCTTGGCTCCATGGCTCCGGAACCGCCATATTTGCACACACGACCATGCCGCCGCACGGCCGTTCAACGCATCCTATGGCTCCCGGCACCAAGTCAAGCATGCCCGTACGCCATGGTTAAGGCATTTTGACACCTCTGGCCTCTCCACCACAGCGTTTGTTGCCGCCCGAGAACCCGAATGGCCCTTAACCATGGCTCCACGGCTCTAGAACCGCCATATTTGCACACACGAATATGCTACCGCACGCCCCGGTTCATGCGTGTCCTATAGCTCTTGACACTAGGTCTAGCATGACCGTATGCCATGGTTAAGGCGTTTTGATGCCTCGGCCTCACCACCACAATGTTTGTCATCACCCGAGAGCCCGAATGGCCCTTAACTATAGCTCCACGACTCCGTAACATCCATAATTGCACACACGACCGTGCTTTGCCGCACAGGTCGGATCCCGTGCATCCTATGGCTCTCGGCACCGGTCAAGCACGCCCGTACGCCATGGTTAAGCCATTTTGATGCCTCTCACCTCTCCACCATAGAGTTTTCCATCACCCGAGAGCCTGAAGGGCCCTTAACCATGCCTCCACGGCTCCAAAACTGCCATATTTGCACACACGACCATGCTACCGCACGGTCGGTTCCAACGCATTTTATGGCTCCTGGCTCTGAGTCAAGCACGCCTGTACGCCATGGTTAAGGCATTTTGACACCTCTGGCCTCTCTACCATAGCGTTTGCCATCACTCGAGAGCCTGAATGGCACTTAACCTCGGCTCCACGGCTCCAGAACTGCCATATTTGCACACACAACTTTGCTGCCGCACGGCCGGTTCCTGCGCATCCTACGGCTCCTCGCACCATGTCAAGCACGCCCATGCACTATGGTTAAGGCATTTTGACACCGCTAGCCTCTCGACCACAGCATTTGTTGCCGCCCAAGAACCCGAATGGCCCTTAACCATGGCTCCACCGCTCTAGAACTGCCATATTTGCACACACGACTATGCTACCGCACCTGGCCGGTTCCTACGTGTCCTACAGCTCTCGACACTAGGTCAAGCATGACCGTATGCCATGGTTAAGGCGTTTTGACACCTCTAGCCCACCACCACAATGTTTGTCATCACCCGAGAGCCCGAACGGCCCTTAACTATAGCTCCACGACTCCGAACATCCATAATTGCACACACGACCGTGCCGCGCACGGCGGATCCCGTGCATCCTACGGCTCTCGGCACCGGTTCAAGCACACCCGTACGCCATGGTTAAGCCATTTTGATGCCTCTCACCTCTCCACCATAGAGTTTTCCATCACCCGAGAGCCCGAAGGGCCCTTAACCATGGCTCCACGGCGCTCCAAAACTGCCACATTTGCACACACGACCATGCCGCCGCATGGTCGGTTCCAACGCATCCTATGGCTCCCGGCCGAGTCAAGCAAGCCCATACACCATGGTTAAGGCATTTTGACACCTCCGGCCTCTCTACCATAGCGTTTGTCGTCGCTCGAGAGCCCGAACGGCCCTTAACCTCGGCTCCACGGCTCCGAACCGCCATATTTGCACACACGACTTTGCCGCCGCACGGCCGGTTCCTATGCGTCCTACGGCTCCTCGCACCAAGTCAAGCACGCCCATGCACCATGGTTAAGGCGTTTTAACACCTTTGGCCTCTCCACCACAGCATTTATTACCGCCCGAGAACCCGAATGGCCCTTAACCATGGCTCCACCGCTCTAGAACCGCCATATTTGCACACACGACTATGCTACCGCACAAATGCCGGTTCCTATGTCCTATAGCTCTCGACACTAGGTCAAGCACGACCGTATGCCATGGTTAAGGCGTTTTGACGCCCGGCCTCACCACCACAATGTTTGTCATCACCCGAGAGCCCGAACGGCCCTTAACTATAGCTCCACGACTCCAACATCCATAATTGCACACACGACTCGTGCCGGCGCACGGCCGGATCCCGTGCATCCTACGGCTCTCGGCACCGGTTCAAGCACACCCGTACGCCATGGTTAAGCCATTTTGATGCCTCTCACCTCTCCACCATAGAGTTTTCCATCACCCGAGAGCCCGAAGGGCCCTTAACCATGGCTCCACGGCAAGCAAAACTACCACATTTGCACACACGACCATGCCGCCGCATGGTCGGTTCCAACGCATCCTATGGCTCCCGCACCGAGTCAAGCAAGCCCGTATGCCATGGTTAAGGCATTTTGACACCTCCGGCCTCTCTACCATAGCGTTTGTCATCGCTCGAGAGCCCGAACGGCCCTTAACCTCGGCTCCACGGCTCCGTAACCGCCATGTTTGCACACACGACTTTGCTGCCGCACGGCCGGTTCCCATGCGTCCTACGGCTCCTCGCACCAAGTCAAGCACGCCCATGCACCATGGTTAAGGCATTTTAACATCTTTGGCCTCTCCACCACAGCGTTTATTACCGCCCGAGAACCCGAATGGCCCTTAACCATGGCTCCACAGCTCTAGAACTGCCATATTTGCACACACGACTATGCTACCACACAGCCAGTTCCTGCATGTCCTATAGCTCTCGACACTAGGTCAAGCACGACCGTATGCCATGGTTAAGGTGTTTTGACGCCTCTGGCCTCACCACCACAATGTTTGTCATCACCCGAGAGCCCGAACGGCCCTTAACTATAGCTCCACGACTCCAGAACATCCATAATTGCACACACGACTGTGCTGGCGCACGGCCGGATCCTGTGCATCCTACGGCTCTCGGCACCGGTTCAAGCACACCCGTACGCCATGGTTAAGCCATTTTGATGCCTCTCACCTCTCCACCATAGAGTTTTCCATCACCCGAGAGCCTGAAGGGCCCTTAACCATGGCTCCACGGCGGTAAAACCGCCACATTTGCACACACGACCATGCCGCCGCATGGTCGGTTCCAACGCGTCCTATGGCTCCCTTGCGCCGAGTCAAGCAAGCCCGTACACCATGGTTAAGGCATTTTGACACCTCGACCTCTCTACCATAGCGTTTGTCGTCGCTCAAGAGCCTGAACGGCCCTTAACCTCGGCTCCACGGCTCCAGAACTGCCATATTTGCACACACGACTTTGCTGCCGCACGGCCGGTTCCCATGCGTCCTACGGCTCCTCGCACCAAGTCAAGCACGCCCATGCACCATGGTTAAGGCATTTTAACACCTTTGGCCTCTCCACCACAGCGTTTATTACTGCCCGAGAACCCGAATGGCCCTTAACCATGGCTCCACAGCTCTAGAACTGCCATATTTGCACACACGACTATGCTACCACACAGCCAGTTCCTGCATGTCCTATAGCTCTCGACACTAGGTCAAGCACGACCGTATGCCATGGTTAAGGCATTTTGACGCCTCTGGCCTCACCACCACAATATTTGTCATCACCCGAGAGCCCGAACGGCCCTTAACTATAGCTCCACGACTCCGAACATCCATTATTGCACACACGACTGTGCTGCCGCACGGCCGGATCCTGTGCATCCTACGGCTCTCGGCACCGGGTCAAGCACGCCCGTACGCCATGGTTAAGCCATTTTGATGCCTCTCACCTCTCCACCATAGAGTTTTTCATCACCCGAGAGCCTGAAGGGCCCTTAACCACAGCTCCACGGCCGCAAAACTGCCATATTTGCACACACGACCATGCTGCCGCACGGTCGGTTCCAACGCATCCTATGGCTCTCGGACGAGTCAAGCATGCCCGTACGCCATGGTTAAGGCATTTTGACACCTCTGGCCTCTCTACCATAGCATTTGCCATCGCTCAAGAGCCTGAACGGCCCTTAACCTTGGCTCCATGGCTCCAGAACTACCATATTTGCACACACGACCATGCTGCCGCACGGTCAGTTCCAACGCATCCTATGGCTCCTGGCACTGAGTCAAGCATGCCCGTACGCCATGGTTAAGGCATTTTGACACCTTTAGCCTCTCCACCACAGCGTTTGTTGCCGCCTGAGAACCTGAATGGCCCTTAACCATGGCTCCACAGCTCTAGAACAGCCATATTTGCACACACGAATATGCTACCGCACAGCCGGTTCGTGCGTGTCCTACAGCTCTTGACACTAGGTCAAGCATGACCGTATGCCATGGTTAAGGCGTTTTGATGCCTCTGGCCTCACCACCACAATGTTTGTCATCACCCGAGAGCCTGAACGGCCCTTAACTACAGCTCCACGACTCCATCATCCATAATTGCACACACGACCGTGCTTTGCCGCACGGCCGGATCCCGTGCATCCTATGGCTCTCGGCACCATGTCAAGCACGCCCGTACGCCATGGTTAAGCCATTTTGATGCCTCTCACCTCTCCACCATAGAGTTTTCCATCACCTGAGAGCCCGAAGGGCCCTTAACCATGCCTCCACGGCTCCAAAACTGCCATATTTGCACACTCGACCATGCTGCCGCACGGTCGGTTCCAACGCATTTTATGGCTCCTGGCTCTGAGTCAAGCATGCCTGTACGCCTTGGTTAAGGCATTTTGACACCTCTGGCCTCTCCACCATAGCGTTTGCCGTCACTCGAGAGCCTAAACCGCACTTAACCTCGGCTCCACGGCTCCAGAACTGCCACATTTGCACACACGACTTTGCTGCCGCACGGCCGGTTCCTGCGCATCCTACGGCTCCTTGCACCAAGTCAAGCACGCCCATGCACTATGGTTAAGGAGTTTTGACACCGCTGGCCTCTCGACCACAGCATTTGTTGCTGCCCAAGAACACGAATGGCCCTTAACCATGGCTCCACCGCTCTAGAACTGCCATATTTGCACACACGACTATGCTACCGCACAGCCGGTTCCTACGTGTCCTACAGCTCTCGACACTAGGTCAAGCACGATCGTATGCCATGGTTAAGGCGTTTTGACACCTCTGGCCCCACCACCACAATGTTTGTCATCACCCGAGAGCCCGAACGGCCCTTAACTATAGCTCCACGACTCCAGAACATCCATAATTGCACATACGACTGTGCTGGCGCACGGCCGGATCCTGTGCATCCTACGGCTCTCGGCACCGGTTCAAGCACACCCGTACGCCATGGTTAAGCCATTTTGATGCCTCTCACCTCTCCACCATAGAGTTTTCCATCACCCGAGAGCCCGAAGGGCCCTTAACCATGGCTCCACGGCGGTAAAACTGCCACATTTGCACACACGACCATGCCGCCGCATGGTCGGTTCCAACGCGTCCTATGGCTCCCGGACCGAGTCAAGCAAGCCCGTACGCCATGGTTAAGGCATTTTGACACCTCCGGCCTCTCTACCATAGCGTTTGTCGTCGCTCGAGAGCCCGAACGGCCCTTAACCTTGGCTCCACGGCTCCGAACGCCATATTTGCACACACGACTTTGCTTTGCAAAGACGGCCGGTTCCTATGCGTCCTACGGCTCCTCGCACCAAGTCAAGCACGCCCATGCACCATGGTTAAGGCGTTTTAACACCTTTGGCCTCTCCACCACAGCGTTTATTACCGCCCGAGAACCCGAATGGCCCTTAACCATGGCTTCACAGCTCTAGAACTGCCATATTTGCACACACGACTATGCTACCGCACAGCCGGTTCCTGCGTGTCCTACAGCTCTCGACACTAGGTCAAGCACGACCGTATGCCATGGTTAAGGCATTTTGACGCCCGGCCTCACCACCACAATATTTGTCATCACCCGAGAGCCCGAACGGCCCTTAACTATAGCTCCACGACTCCGAACATCCATAATTGCACACACAACCGTGCTTTTGCCGCACAGCCCGGATCCCGTGCATCCTTTGGCTCTCGGCACCGGGTCAAGCACGCCCGTACGCCATGGTTAAGCCATTTTGATGCCTCTCACCTCTCCACCATAGAGTTTTTCATCACCCGAGAGCCTAAAGGGCCCTTAACCACGGCTCCACGGCCGCAAAACGCCATATTTGCACACACGACCATGCCGCCGCACGGCGGTTCCAACGCATCCTATGGCTCTCGGACCGAGTCAAGCATGCCCGTACGCCATGGTTAAGGCATTTTGACACCTCTGGCCTCTCTACCATAGCGTTTGCCATCGCTCAAGAGCCCGAACGGCCCTTAACCTTGGCTCCATGGCTCCCGTAGACTACCATATTTGCACACACGACCATGCCGCGCACGGTCGGTTCAACGCATCCTATGGCTCCCGGCACCGAGTCAAGCATGCCCGTACGCCATGGTTAAGGCATTTTGACACCTCTAGCCTCTCCACCACAGCGTTTGTTGCCGCCCCGAGAACCCGAATGGCCCTTAACCATGGCTCCACAACTCTAGAACTGCCATATTTGCACACACGAATATGCTACCGCACAGCCGGTTCGTGCGTGTCCTACAGCTCTTGACACTAGGTCTAGCATGACCGTATGCCATGGTTAAGGCATTTTGATGCCTCTGGCCTCACCACCACAATGTTTGTCATCACCCGAGAGCCTGAACGGCCCTTAACTACAGCTCCACGACTCCAGAACATCCATAATTGCACACACGACTGTGCTGCCGCACGGTCGGATCCTGTGCATCCTATGGCTCTCGGCACCGTGTCAAGCACGCCTGTACGCCATGGTTAAGCCATTTTGATGCCTCTCACCTCTCCACCACAGAGTTTTCCATCACCTGAGAGCCTGAAGGGCCCTTAACCATGCCTCCACGGCTCCAAAACTGCCATATTTGCATACTCGACCATGCTGCCGCACGGTCGGTTCCAACGCTTTTTATGGCTCCCGGCTCTAAGTCAAGCATGCCTGTACGCCATGGTTAAGGCATTTTGACACCTCTGGCCTCTCTACCATAGCGTTTGCCGTCACTCGAGAGCCTGAACGGCACTTAACCTCGGCTCCATGGCTCCAGAACTGCCATATTTGCACACATGACTTTGCTGCCGCACGGCCGGTTCCTGCGCATCCTACGGCTCCTCGCACCATGTCAAGCACACCCATGCACTATGGTTAAGGCATTTTGACACCGCTGGCCTCTCGACCACAGCATTTGTTGCCGCCCAAGAACCCGAATGGCCCTTAACCATGGCTCCACCGCTCTAGAACTGCCATATTTGCACACACGACTATGCTACCGCACAGCCGGTTCCTACGTGTCCTACAGCTCTCGACACTAGGTCAAGCACGACCGTATGCCATGGTTAAGGCGTTTTGACACCTCTGGCCCCACCACCACAATGTTTGTCATCACCCGAGAGCCCGAACGGCCCTTAACTATAGCTCCACGACTCCGAACATCCATAATTGCACACACGACGTGCCGGCGCACGGCCGGATCCCGTGCATCCTACGGCTCTCGGCACCGGTTCAAGCACACCCGTACGCCATGGTTAAGCCATTTTGATGCCTCTCACCTCTCCACCATAGAGTTTTCCATCACCCGAGAGCCCGAAGGGCCCTTAACCATGGCTCCACGGCGGAAAACCGCCACATTTGCACACACGACCATGCCGCCGCATGGTCGGTTCCAACGCGTCCTATGGCTCCCGGCGCTGAGTCAAGCAAGCCCGTACACCATGGTTAAGGCATTTTGACACCTCTGACCTCTCTACCATAGCGTTTGTCGTCGCTCAAGAGCCTGAACGGCCCTTAACCTCGGCTCCACGGCTCCAGAACTGCCATATTTGCACACACGACTTTGCTGCCGCAAGGCCGGTTCCCATGCGTCCTACGGCTCCTCGCACCAAGTCAAGCACGCCCATGCACCATGGTTAAGGCATTTTAACACCTTTGGCCTCTCCACCACAGCGTTTATTACCGCCCGAGAACCCGAATGGCCCTTAACCATGGCTCCACAGCTCTAGAACTGCCATATTTGCACACACGACTATGCTACCACACAGCCAGTTCCTGCATGTCCTATAGCTCTCGACACTAGGTCAAGCACGACCGTATGCCATGGTTAAGGCATTTTGACGCCTCTGGCCTCACCACCACAATATTTGTCATCACCCGAGAGCCCGAACGGCCCTTAACTATAGCTCCACAACTCCAGAACATCCATAATTGCACACACGACTGTGCTGCCGCACAGCCGGATCCTGTGCATCCTACGGCTCTTGGCACCGGGTCAAGCACGCCCGTACGCCATGGTTAAGCCATTTTGATGCCTCTCACCTCTCCACCATGAGTTTTTCATCACCCGAGAGCCTGAAGGGCCCTTAACCACGGCTCCACGGCCGCAAAACCGCCATATTTGCACACACGACCATGCCGCCGCACGGTCGGTTCCAACGCATCCTATGGCTCTCGACCGAGTCAAGCATGCCCGTACGCCATGGTTAAGGCATTTTGACACCTCTAGCCTCTCTACCACAGGTGTTTGCCATCGCTCAAGAGCACGAACGGCCCTTAACCTTGGCTCCACGGCTCCGTAACCGCCATATTTGCACACACGACCATGCTGCCGCATGGTCAGTTCCAACGCATCCTATGGCTACTGGCACTGAGTCAAGCATGCCCGTACACCATGGTTAAGGCATTTTGACACCTCTAGCCTCTCCACCACAGCGTTTGTTGCCGCCTGAGAACCTGAATGGCCCTTAACCATGGCTGTAACACCCTAAAATTTGCATTTCTGAAAATAGAGTAAAAATGATTTTATTTGTATTTTTGTGCTCATGAAAATCTAAGAAAATAATATTTTTTATTAAACTAAAATTTATCATAGGAAATAGAAACATGTTTGAGCATACATGCCTTTGCATTTGATTTATATGGATGAATGATTTTGATAAAAACTAAAATCATTTCAAATGATTTTGAAAAACGGTTTGAAAAGGTGTTGAAATAAATAATAAAAGAAAACAAAAGAAAAGAAAACGAGAATTCTTTCTCTCCCTCCGTATTGTTTGTTTCAGCTGATGGCCAGCAACCTCTGTTGGCCTTGATTCCTCTCTACGTCGCTCCCTAGCTAGTGTTTGGATGCCGGAAAGTTTCTGTTGTACGGCGTCATCGTTGTTTTGATCACGATGGAAAGAACGTTGCCGATTTCCTTTCTTCAAGCAGCCGTATCTCCCACCTCCAGATCGTAACCGAGCCGGGCTCGCCTGCTGTGTCAACGCTCTTCGCCTATATATATCGAGGGCCTCATGTTGCGCCGTTTTTCCAAACCCTTTTCGCAGCTAGCCCTAGCCTCCGCAAAGCTCACGCCGTCGCCTCAAGATCGATTTTGCTGAAACGTTGCTGCGTCCTCGTCGTAAGCAAGTCGCCGAGCACTTTTGCCAAAGCCACCGCAACATCCTGCTGTTTCTCCGTCGATCGATCCAAGCAGTCCACCGAGCTTCTCGTCGTGGAAATTTCACGCCGCCCGGCCGCCGCCGTTGCCGTGTGCTTTGCCACGCCGTCACGGTCCGTTTGTCGAAGTGCCTCAACTTCATGCATCCTCAAGCTGCAAACCATCTCAACGTCTTCATCCATTGATTGCAACTTCCTGTTCACACGTTCATCTACTTCCAGCCATCTCATCTAACATACGTGAGTTCTATCTCGCATATATATGCCAAATATACATGCCGCATACTTATGTCTAGCTTGCTCTTGTTCAAGATCAAAGAATATTCAATCCTTTTCCTTCACTATATGGGAACAGGAAGCCTCCGTGTTGCCCTTGTGAGCTCCGCGTCATCTACGCTCATTGCCCATCGTCGAGGTCGACGTAGGTAAGACCAGCGTACGTCTTCTACTATTTCTTTGCGTGCTTCCATACGAGGCTGTACATCATGTTTCGTGTTCGCCGGCATGGTCATGCCCTTGCTAGCCATGGCTGCGCCGTGCATGCTCTTCGTGCTCCAGTCACATATCGAATTCCTTGCCGATCAGGTTGTTAGCTTTGATGACATCATGTCTTGCTTTGGTGACATCATGCATATGTTTCCTTGCTGTTTTTCTTTAGAAAAACAAATCCTCAAATACAATAAAAATACACATATATCACGTTGCCTTGCAAACACACATGCATGCCCCTCCAACACATCGTCTGTACCAAGTTCATGCCATGCCGGCTAGCGGGTTCAGCATCGGCCATCTCTCGTGTGCAGCATGCAAATGTGCATGTATCTGTACGTACCTACCTTTACATACTTAGAAGAGCTCATTCATCATCTAGAGAACACATCTCGTCATGCCTTGCACAAGTAAGCAATGAAACCCACACACATGTGCACCTGTCTAAATCATATCCTATCTATTTTAAATCTGTTTTAATTCGTTTTGTTGCGTTAGTTTCAGCAACGGCGCTTATTAGTTCTGTTTCCACTTTTGAAATTTGAGCTTATAGTTAATCTACTATTTTGATTAAAGTAAATCTTGTTTAGATCATAATTTCTTCGCTATAGCTCCGTCTTCATGATGTTTTCGTCTATGTGATCGTCGAAACGATTGGAGTTATTTTATAAACTTTCCTTTCTATTTATTTATGATCGGTGTACTTGTTCTAATTTAGTCCTATTGTTTGCTTCGTGTATGATTGCATAGATTGTTTGAGTGGTGTTCTATGACCGTGTCCCGTCGGTGAGCTTACGTTGGCAATCAAGAAGAAGATGGAGATCAAGAGGCGATCTATGAAGGTTTGGACTTAAAGAAGGATCTGAGTTTGAGGCAAGTATAGTAGGACCATCCTTGTGTCCTATTCACCATCGCACTAAATTTCATATGCATGTGTCCTTTGTTACCCTGTTTGGAATTACCTAGCTTTGATCACCTGTTACCTTGATAACCTGGGCTATTGCATATGGGTAGTGATGCTAGTGCTTCATAACATGATCTTGTAACTTGATTAATGGATTATGCAACAATCTTAAAAGATGACTTTTTTAGCAACTTGGAATCAAGAGGGTTAAGGTGATTGGTTGTTTCCATTCACTTGATGTTCCCTCTCCCTAAGGACTTATCTGTACGTGATCATACGGGATTTCACGTGCCGCTGTGAGGGCTATATGGCTCTGGCTCTAGTGCATTCAAGAGACCTTTTCTAGCTTGTGAGAGGGAGAGCTGAATTGGGTATAGGGCGGCTCCTCCATGGTGTGTATAGCCGGGTAGGTTGTGTGCCACTTTGGGAGGAGGGATTCCCTATATCCGACGACAAGGCGACCCTTGCTTGTTAGACGAACTTTTGAGTGGCTTTATAGTGAAACCCTGCTCATTCACCTTGGTAGTGTCATGGGATTTGCAAACCCGAGCATATGGGAATCACGACTCACAGGGAAGGGGTACACCTCTGCGCAGAGTTAAATCGATATGTCGTCCGTGCCCACGGTTAGGGCGGCCCTGAGACATTGCAGAATAGATGCCACTATTTGTTATTGCTTAATGTTAATGTTGATGTTAATTGTTATTCTTTAATCATGTTTACCTGATCATGTGGTTATGGGAACACTACCTTGATGCTAAATGCTAAAATATGACATACACTAAAAGCTACTTGCAGTTTAACCGTGTCAATATTTTGAGCCTCATGAACCCCCTGCTATACTTGCGGAGATCGACACGGACTCACTCTTGCTATTCCTACCACCTCGGGAGAAGTTTAGGCTTGTGATCAACCGGTCGGTTTGAATCCGGTGGAGTGGAGTCAATACCCGAAGAACGGAGTTGTCTATCCGTTGTTTGTTTCCTAAGGTTATCTCTTTTTACTAAGTACGTTTTTAAGCATTATGAATTGATACTACCCCTTATTTGTAGCTATATGTGAGATTTGACTTTTAATACTCACATATGGTGCATATCCGGTTTTGTCCTTAAAATCGGGTATTACAAGTGGTATCACTCAATGCGATCGGGACGCAGCCTAGTTAGAAAATGGCCGTGTTTAGGTTTTGACATTGTTAGAACAACCTTGTTCTACATACCTTGACATTTTCTTCACTATGTCTCTAGTCTTGATATTCATCTCCTCCTTGATGCCTATTTGAAAGCCTTTGTTCTCATCCTTGATGATTTCTTATCTTTCTAGCCTTGTTATTTTCTAAAAAAATATGCTCACTTTTGTCTCTACTCCATTATGAAAACCTTGTTTCATCCTCTAAGTCTTCTCTCTTTGGATGGTTCGTAACGAGAAGGCCGCTCGCATCAACCGTGAAGGACCATGCCTCACTAGATGGAACTATGCTCCGACGTAACCACACGAATGAAAAAGCTCATCCCGCCTTACCAAAGACTCATACTTGTTGGCGCAAGGAGTACATCAACATGTCCTTTAGCAAAGAAGATTTCTTACATCCACGATTGAAGTGTTTGCTTTGCAAAATCACCAACTAGAGCCGGCGAAAGTAAGGCAACACTATGAGAAAGCTCTTGATGAGATAGATAAGTGGAGAAGTTGTGTTGGATTACCCAAGATAAATGGAGTGGTAGACATGTCTCGCTCAACCCCATGCAAGAGAGGTTACCCGGGATGTCGCTGCAGTCACACCGTGTTCAAAAGTAGGAGTTAGTGTCCCCTATTATAATAAACCGTTAGTTGCGAAGTTAGTAAAGTCGAGTCAGTCTTAATGTGTGGTTTGTGAACCTTAAGTGCCTTGTTGTGTTGTTATTATTCTTATGTTTGAGTTGCATATTTGTAATGAGTGCAATGATATTGTGGGCTTTGTTCACAATTTCATTTAGTTTATAGGCCTAAGGTATAAGGATTAGTGAATAGATAGTTGGGTTTTGGTTTTCTCCTGATTTCTGCATCATGTCCCTTCGAAGTAATCTGTCTTCCTCGACTTATAACTGAAACTTTGGATGATCAAAAATCATGGGAAAATTCTGGACAAAAGTAGACTTCAATATCTTTCTTTGAGCACAAGAATCACCTTCACAGCTATTCCAGTTTGTCAGTTATAAAAATCACAAGATGATGCATCTGCGCTGTCTAAAATCTAAAACAGTCTGTGTTAAGACTGTTATATCTTGAGTTTTGTTTCTGCAACGTTGATGAAATTTTTCTGGAAGAATCTAGACTTCTTAATCTTTCCAATTCCATCAGTATCACCTTCGTATCAACTTTGGTTTGGGAGCTATGAATTTCACAAGACGAAGAATCTGTGCTGAAAGAAATCTAGAGCAGTCTGCGGTCTGAGTAGTCTGCGGTCTTACTGTTATATCTCAATATTTGTTAGTCCAATGGTTATGAAGTTTTTCTGGGTAAACGAAGACTTCTGTAGCTCTCCAATTCCGTATCAATCACCTTCATTTATGTTTTGAGCTGGGAATTATGTCCGTTGCAACCTGAGGTTTCTGAGCTGTCTGGAAGTTCTGAGCAGCCACTGTATTTGCCTGTTTTGGACATATTTAGTTTCAAAATCTGGCAATACGATCTGAAACATAGTTTTGGAGAATTTTGTAAGCTTTCCAACGGTATAATGTATTCCTTCATTGGATTTACAGAATTGGAGTTATGAATGTTTTACTCCACTGTTGTTCTTCTACTCATGAGGAATTTGAGATTACATATTCTTGCCTATGCGCACAAGATTCTCTTGGATATGGAAGGTCTTCATGATAAGTTAAGTTACTTAGAGGAATGTGCAGGCTATGATTTGGTGCCCCCTAGTTGATCTTCTCTTAAGGGGTGGTAGCCAAGATTAAGAAGTTGCAAGATGAAGGTTTCATACACTCTAATGTTCCACTTGGAAGAAGCGGCTATCTCTATTGCTGAGAGGTCTATCCATGAGCAAGTATTAGTGACTTGATGGATGATCTATAAGGAGCAAGTTAAGGAGTTGCAAGAAAAAGGTTTCATACGCCCTAGCTCGTCTCCATGGTGTGCTCCTATATGATCTTTGTTGACAAGAAGGCTCGTACTCAGTTTATGTGTGTTGATTATCGTTCTCTTTATGAAGTTTCAATCAAGAACAAGTGCCATTGTTGAGGATTGATGATTTGTCTAATAATCTAAGAGGAGCTTATGTGTTTTCTAAGAATGATCAATGTTCGGTTACCGTCGCTTGAAGATTCGGGATGTAGATATACGAAGACAGCTTTTCACTATGAGGTGTGGGTTGTATGAGTACACCATTATGTCCTTTGATTTGACATATGCACCTATCTATCTTATGCACATGATGAATAAGGTGATCATGGAGTGTCGAATAATTTTGTGGTGCTAACACCCTGGTGTTCTCTAAGACTAAAGAAGAACATGCTGAACACTTAAGGCTACTATCTTATAGAAGCTTAGAGAACATAATTTGTATGCTAAGCGAGCAAGTCGAGTTTTGGTTAAAAGAAGTTTCTTTCCTGGGTCATGTTGTCTCGTAATAGAGGTATCCATCCACAAATGTGAGTGAGATCTGCAATTTCCCATGTTTGGTGGGAGGTTCATCGAAGGTTTCTTCAAACTTGCTAAGCCTATGACAACTCTACAAGAGAAGAGTGCCAAGTTCGTATGGTCGATAAGAGTCGAGCTAGTTTTCAAGAGTCAAAGAAGAAGTTGACTACGGCTCGGTAATGATGTTATCGATCTAAGTAAGAAGTTTTCTATGTATTGTGATGCATCATGTCAAGGTTTGGGATGTGTTCTATGCAAGAAAGTAGTGTGGTTGCGTATGCCTCAAGTCAAGCTGGTGATAATGACGTAGAAATAGTGTGATGTTGGACACCTCTACAATTGAATTCTATGAAGCTTCAAGCTTACACCAACCTTGGTGTGTGAGTTTTGTTTGGAGGAAGTTATCTTTTTGGTTATGATATGTCTCTAGTGATGGATTACATGAAGAACTCAAGGAAAATTTCTTGAGTGGGAACCGACCTATGTAAGCAAGGGTAACTTAGAATATTCTTGGATGTTTAGATTCTATCAAAGGTTCACTAGAGGCACTAAAATTTTACTATAGTGTGATTTTGCAAGATTTTGGATGTGCTCTATGTAAGAGAGCATTGGGTTATGCCTGAACTATGGAGCCATGAGTTGGACTAATCAACTAGCAATATGTCAAGTTATCCATTGTGGAGCGTAGAGGTATTTACTTGGACGTAAAGAGCGACATCAAGGTCGGTCCTAGGCAATCCCAAGGATCATTACTAAGTTAATGTTGATCCGGTGACACTATAATTGGAATGGAATTGATAATGATATAGCGCTATAGTAGGCCATAACCCGTAGGTCCCAAACATGGTTTATGCCTTGGCGATTTGGAGGATGCATTTGGAGTGGAAAAAGTTGTTGTCAGTGTTCTTAATATATAATGGGTGCTATAAAAGTTCGAGTGACACGAAGATCAAGTGAAGGCGAAATCAAGTGAGGTCACTATTACTATATAGTTGCTAGTTAATAAAGTTCATCATTGAACAAGGAGAATCACAATGGTTAATTGGAAGAAGAAAGAACTAAGGAATTGTCATTATCATTGCTCTTAGCAATGGAGAGTTATGCTACGGAGTTTTGGATGACACCATGGGTTAAGAATTATGTTGAGGCTTGAGGAACTTGACCCAAAAGTCAAATGTCCATTGAAGTTGGAAATAGGAGGGTTGAAAGTATGGATTGAAAAAGAAATAGCAGAACATGTTAAGATATAATGTGGAATCTGTGGGAACAAGAGCTGGTCATACAATTGACAGTAGGGTGGTCTTTGTGAGTGATAAAGAGTGTTTGTGTTAAGAGTAAACTAGCATTACCCTACAAGTGGTACATGCTACAAACAATTGTGTTGTAATTTGAAGTCGAGTGACAACCCGGTTCACACGGCCATTCTAAGATGATCTTCATGACAAGTGCGAGTTGTTTGGAGTGATCATCAAAGACTTGGAATCGGTGAGCATGTTATTTGGAGTATGGTTAAAAGTATGCATAGCAAAGTGGAACCTTTATCAAGATGATGGCATTAACCACCGGAAGTGAGAAAGATTCAATGACAGAGCATCCCAATCTCTTCGATCATCATCTTCCGAATCTCGGGACGAGATTCATCTTAAGGGGGTAGAGTTGTAACACCCTAAAATTTGCATTTCTGAAAATAGAGTAAAAATGATTTTATTTGTATTTTTGTGCTCATGAAAATCTAAGAAAATAATATTTTTTATTAAACTAAAATTTATCATAGGAAATAGAAACATGTTTGAGCATACATGCCTTTGCATTTGATTTATATGGATGAATGATTTTGATAAAAACTAAAATCATTTCAAATGATTTTGAAAAACGGTTTGAAAAGGTGTTGAAATAAATAATAAAAGAAAACAAAAGAAAAGAAAACGAGAATTCTTTCTCTCCCTCCGTATTGTTTGTTTCAGTGATGGCCAGCAACCTCTCGTTGGCCTTGATTCCTCTCTACGTCGCTCCCTAGCTAGTGTTTGGATGCCGGAAAGTTTCGTTGTACGGCGTCATCGTTGTTTTGATCACGATGGAAAGAACGTTGCCGATTTCCTTTCTTCAAGCAGCCGTATCTCCCACCTCCGGATCGTAACCGAGCCGGGCTCGCCGCGCTGTGTCAACGCTCTTCGCCTATATATATCGAGGGCCTCATGTTGCGCCGTTTTTCCAAACCCTTTTCGCAGCTAGCCCTAGCCTCCGCAAAGCTCACGCCGTCGCCTCAAGATCGATTTTGCCGAAACGTTGCTGCGTCCTCGTCGTAAGCAAGTCGCCGAGCACTTTTGCCAAAGCCACCGCAAAGCATCCCGCTGTTTCTCCGTCGATCGATCCAAGCAGTCCACCGAGCTTCTCGTCGTGGAAATTTCACCGCCGCCCGGCCGCCGCCGTTGCCGTGTGCTGCCACGCCGTCACGGTCCGTTTGTCGAAGTGCCTCAACTTCATGCATCCTCAAGCTGCAAACCATCTCAACGTCTTCATCCATTGATTGCAACTTCCTGTTCACACGTTCATCTACTTCCAGCCATCTCATCTAACATACGTGAGTTCTATCTGCATATATATGCCAAATATACATGCCGCATACTTATGTCTAGCTTGCTCTTGTTCAAGATCAAAGAATATTCAATCCTTTTCCTTCACTATATGGGAACAGGAAGCCTCCGTGTTGCCCTTGTGAGCTCCGCGTCATCTACGCTCATTGCCCATCGTCGAGGTCGACGTAGGTAAGACCAGCGTACGTCTTCTACAATTTCTTTGCGTGCTTCCATACGAGGCCGTACATCATGTTTCGTGTTCGCCGGCATGGTCATGCCCTTGCTAGCCATGGCTGCGCCGTGCATGCTCTTCGTGCTCCAATCACATATCGAATTCCTTGCCGATCGGGTTGTTAGCTTTGATGACATCATGTCTTGCTTTGGTGACATCATGCATATGTTTCCTTGCTGTTTTTCTTTAGAAAAACAAATCCTCAAATACAATAAAAATACACATATATCACGTTGCCTTGCAAACACACATGCATGCCCCTCCAACACATCGTCTGTACCAAGTTCATGCCATGCCACTAAGCGGGTTCAGCATCGGCCATCTCTCGTGTGCGGCATGCAAATGTGCATGTATCTCGTACGTACCTACCTTTACATACTTAGAAGAGCTCATTCATCATCTAGAGAACACATCTCGTCATGCCTTGCACAAGTAAGCAATGAAACCCACACACATGTGCACCTGTCTAAATCATATCCTATCTATTTTAAATCTGTTTTAATTCGTTTTGTTGCGTTAGTTTCAGCAACGGCGCTTATTAGTTCTGTTTCCACTTTTGAAATTTGAGCTTATAGTTAATCTACTATTTTGATTAAAGTAAATCTTGTTTAGATCATAATTTCTTCGCTATAGCTCCGTCTTCATGATGTTTTCGTCTATGTGATCGTCGAAACGATTGGAGTTATTTTATAAACTTTCCTTTCTATTTATTTATGATCGGTGTACTGTTCTAATTTAGTCCTATTGTTTGCTTCGTGTATGATTGCATAGATTGTTTGAGTGGTGTTCTATGACTGTGTCCCGTCGGTGAGCTTACGTTGGCAATCAAGAAGAAGATGGAGATCAAGAGGCGGATCTATGAAGGTTTGGACTTAAAGAAGGATCGAGTTTGAGGCAAGTATAGTAGGACCATCCTTGTGTCCTATTCACCATCGCACTAAATTTCATATGCATGTGTCCTTTGTTACCCCGTTTGGAATTACCTAGCTTTGATCACCCGTTACCTTGATAACCTGGGCTATTGCATATGGGTAGTGATGCTAGTGCTTCATAACATGATCTTGTAACTTGATTAATGGATTATGCAACAATCTTAAAAGATGACTTTTTTTAGCAACTTGGAATCAAGAGGGTTAAGGTGATTGGTTGTTTCCATTCACTTGATGTTCCCTCTCCCTAAGGACTTATCTGTACGTGATCATACGGGATTTCACGTGCCGCTGTGAGGGCTATATGGCTCTGGCTCTAGTGCATTCAAGAGACCTTTTCTAGCTTGTGAGAGGGAGAGCTGAATTGGGTATAGGGCGGCTCCTCCATGGTGTGTATAGCCGGGTAGGTTGTGTGCCACTTTGGGAGGAGGGATTCCTATATCCGACGACAAGGCGACCCTTGCTTGTTAGACGAACTTTTGAGTGGCTTTATAGTGAAACCCTGCTCATTCACCTTGGTAGTGTCATGGGATTTGCAAACCCGAGCATATGGGAATCACGACTCACGGGAAGGGGTACACCTCTCGCGCGAGTTAAATCGATATGTCGTCCGTGCCCACGGTTAGGGCGGCCCCGAGACATTGCGTAATAGATGCCACTATTTGTTATTGCTTAATGTTAATGTTGATGTTAATTGTTATTCTTTAATCATGTTTACCTGATCATGTGGTTATGGGAACACTACCTTGATGCTAAATGCTAAAATATGACATACACTAAAAGCTACTTGCAGTTTAACCGTGTCAATATTTTGAGCCTCATGAACCCCCTGCTATACTTGCGGAGATCGACACGGACTCACTCTTGCTATTCCTACCACCTCAGGAGAAGTTTAGGCTTGTGATCAACCAGTCAGTTTGAATCCAGTGGAGTGGAGTCAATACCCGAAGAACGGAGTTGTCTATCCGTTGTTTGTTTCCTAAGGTTATCTCTTTTTACTAAGTACGTTTTTAAGCATTATGAATTGATACTACCCCTTATTTGTAGCTATATGTGAGATTTGACTTTTAATACTCACATATGGTGCATATCTGGTTTTGTCCTTAAAATCGGGTATTACAAGTGGTATCGGCTCAATGCTTATTCGTAGGACGCAGCCTAGTTAGAAAATGGCCGTGTTTAGGTTTTGACATTGTTAGAACAACCTTGTTCTACATACCTTGACATTTTCTTCACTATGTCTCTAGTCTTGATATTCATCTCCTCCTTGATGCCTATTTGAAAGCCTTTGTTCTCATCCTTGATGATTTCTTATCTTTCTAGCCTTGTTATTTTCTAAAAAAATATGCTCACTTTTGTCTCTACTCCATTATGAAAACCTTGTTTCATCCTCTAAGTCTTCTCTCTTTGGATGGTTCGTAACGAGAAGGCTGCTCGCATCAACTGTGAAGGACCATGCCTCACTAGATGGAACTATGCTCCGACAGAACCACAGAATGAAAAAGCTCATCCTGCCTTACCAAAGACTCATACTTGTTGGCGCAAGGAGTACATCAACATGTCCTTTAGCAAAGTGAAGATTTCTTACATCCACGATTGAAGTGTTTGCTTTGCAAAATCACCAACTAGAGCCGGCAGAAGTAAGGCAACACTATGAGAAAGCTCTTGATGAGATAGATAAGTGGAGAAGTTGTGTTGGATTACCCAAGATAAATGGAGTGGTAGACATGTCTCGCTCAACCCCATGCAAGAGAGGTTACCCGGGATGTCGCTGCAGTCACACCGTGTTCAAAAGTAGGAGTTAGTGTCCCCTATTATAATAAACCGTTAGTTGCGAAGTTAGTAAAGTCGAGTCAGTCTTAATGTGTGGTTTGTGAACCTTAAGTGCCTTGTTGTGTTGTTATTATTCTTATGTTTGAGTTGCATATTTGTAATGAGTGCAATGATATTGTGGGCTTTGTTCACAATTTCATTTAGTTTATAGGCCTAAGGTATAAGGATTAGTGAATAGATAGTTGGGTTTTGGTTTTCTCCTGATTTCTGCATCATGTCCCTTCGAAGTAATCTGTCTTCCTCGACTTATAACTGAAACTTTGGATGATCAAAAATCATGGGAAAATTCTGGACAAAAGTAGACTTCAATATCTTTCTTTGAGCACAAGAATCACCTTCACAGCTATTCCAGTTTGTCAGTTATAAAAATCACAAGATGATGCATCTGCGCTGTCTAAAATCTAAAACAGTCTGTGTTAAGACTGTTATATCTTGAGTTTTGTTTCTGCAACGTTGATGAAATTTTTCTGGAAGAATCTAGACTTCTTAATCTTTCCAATTCCATCAGTATCACCTTCGTATCAACTTTGGTTTGGGAGCTATGAATTTCACAAGACGAAGAATCTGTGCTGAAAGAAATCTAGAGCAGTCTGCGGTCTGAGTAGTCTGCGGTCTTACTGTTATATCTCAATATTTGTTAGTCCAATGGTTATGAAGTTTTTCTGGGTAAACGAAGACTTCTGTAGCTCTCCAATTCCGTATCAATCACCTTCATTTATGTTTTGAGCTGGGAATTATGTCCGTTGCAACCTGAGGTTTCTGAGCTGTCTGGAAGTTCTGAGCAGCCACTGTATTTGCCTGTTTTGGACATATTTAGTTTCAAAATCTGGCAATACGATCTGAAACATAGTTTTGGAGAATTTTGTAAGCTTTCCAACGGTATAATGTATTCCTTCATTGGATTTACAGAATTGGAGTTATGAATGTTTTACTCCACTGTTGTTCTTCTACTCATGAGGAATTTGAGATTACATATTCTTGCCTATGCGCACAAGATTCTCTTGGATATGGAAGGTCTTCATGATAAGTTAAGTTACTTAGAGGAATGTGCAGGCTATGCTTTGGTGCCCCCTAGTTGATCTTCTCTTAAGGGGTGGTAGCCAAGATTAAGAAGTTGCAAGATGAAGGTTTCATACACTCTAATGTTCCACTTGGAAGAAGCGGCTATCTCTATTGCTTGAGAGGTCTATCCATGAGCAAGTATTAGTGACTTGATGGATGATCTATAAGGAGCAAGTTAAGGAGTTGCAAGAAAAAGGTTTCATACGCCCTAGCTCGTCTCCATGGTGTGCTCCTATATGATCTTTGTTGACAAGAAGGCTCGTACTCAGTTTATGTGTGTTGATTATCGTTCTCTTTATGAAGTTTCAATCAAGAACAAGTGCCATTGTTGAGGATTGATGATTTGTCTAATAATCTAAGAGGAGCTTATGTGTTTTCTAAGAATGATCAATGTTCTGGTTACCGTCAGTTGAAGATTCAGGATGTAGATATACTGAAGACAGCTTTCACTATGAGGTGTGGGTTGTATGAGTACACCATTATGTCCTTTGATTTGACATATGCACCTATCTATCTTATGCACATGATGAATAAGGTGATCATGGAGTGTCTGAATAATTTTGTGGTGCTAACACCCTGGTGTTCTCTAAGACTAAAGAAGAACATGCTGAACACTTAAGGCTACTATCTTATAGAAGCTTAGAGAACATAATTTGTATGCTAAGCAGAGCAAGTCTGAGTTTTGGTTAAAAGAAGTTTCTTTCCTGGGTCATGTTGTCTGTAATAGAGGTATCCATCCACAAATGTGAGTGAGATCTGCAATTTCCCATGTTTGGTGGGAGGTTCATCGAAGGTTTCTTCAAACTTGCTAAGCCTATGACAACTCTACAAGAGAAGAGTGCCAAGTTCGTATGGTCTGATAAGAGTCGAGCTAGTTTTCAAGAGTCAAAGAAGAAGTTGACTACGGCTCGGTAATGATGTTATCAGATCTAAGTAAGAAGTTTTCTATGTATTGTGATGCATCATGTCAAGGTTTGGGATGTGTTCTATGCAAGAAAGTAGTGTGGTTGCGTATGCCTCAAGTCAAGCTGGTGATAATGACGTAGAAATAGTGTGATGTTGGACACCTCTACAATTGAATTCTATGAAGCTTCAAGCTTACACCAACCTTGGTGTGTGAGTTTTGTTTGGAGGAAGTTATCTTTTTGGTTATGATATGTCTCTAGTGATGGATTACATGAAGAACTCAAGGAAAATTTCTTGAGTGGGAACCGACCTATGTAAGCAAGGGTAACTTAGAATATTCTTGGATGTTTAGATTCTATCAAAGGTTCACTAGAGGCACTAAAATTTTACTATAGTGTGATTTTGCAAGATTTTGGATGTGCTCTATGTAAGAGAGCATTGGGTTATGCCTGAACTATGGAGCCATGAGTTGGACTAATCAACTAGCAATATGTCAAGTTATCCATTGTGGAGCGTAGAGGTATTTACTTGGACGTAAAGAGCGACATCAAGGTCGGTCCTAGGCAATCCCAAGGATCATTACTAAGTTAATGTTGATCCAGTGACACTATAATTGGAATGGAATTGATAATGATATAGCGCTATAGTAGGCCATAACCCGTAGGTCCCAAACATGGTTTATGCCTTGGCGATTTGGAGGATGCATTTGGAGTGGAAAAAGTTGTTGTCAGTGTTCTTAATATATAATGGGTGCTATAAAAGTTCGAGTGACACGAAGATCAAGTGAAGGCAGAAATCAAGTGAGGTCACTATTACTATATAGTTGCTAGTTAATAAAGTTCATCATTGAACAAGGAGAATCACAATGGTTAATTGGAAGAAGAAAGAACTAAGGAATTGTCATTATCATTGCTCTTAGCAATGGAGAGTTATGCTACGGAGTTTTGGATGACACCATGGGTTAAGAATTATGTTGAGGCTTGAGGAACTTGACCCAAAAGTCAAATGTCCATTGAAGTTGGAAATAGGAGGGTTGAAAGTATGGATTGAAAAAGAAATAGCAGAACATGTTAAGATATAATGTGGAATCTGTGGGAACAAGAGCTGGTCATACAATTGACAGTAGGGTGGTCTTTGTGAGTGATAAAGAGTGTTTGTGTTAAGAGTAAACTAGCATTACCCTACAAAGTGGTACATGCTACAAACAATTGTGTTGTAATTTGAAGTCGAGTGACAACCCGGTTCACACGACCATTCTAAGATGATCTTCATGACAAGTGCGAGTTGTTTGGAGTGATCATCAAAGACTTGGAATCAGTGAGCATGTTATTTGGAGTATGGTTAAAAGTATGCATAGCAAAGTGGAACCTTTATCAAGATGATGGCATTAACCACCGGAAGTGAGAAAGATTCAATGACAGAGCATCCCAATCTCTTCGATCATCATCTTCCGAATCTCGGGACGAGATTCATCTTAAGGGGGGTAGAGTTGTAACACCCTAAAATTTGCATTTCTGAAAATAGAGTAAAAATGATTTTATTTGTATTTTTGTGCTCATGAAAATCTAAGAAAATAATATTTTTTATTAAACTAAAATTTATCATAGGAAATAGAAACATGTTTGAGCATACATGCCTTTGCATTTGATTTATATGGATGAATGATTTTGATAAAAACTAAAATCATTTCAAATGATTTTGAAAAACGGTTTGAAAAGGTGTTGAAATAAATAATAAAAGAAAACAAAAGAAAAGAAAACGAGAATTCTTTCTCTCCCTCCGTATTGTTTGTTTCAAATGATGGCCAGCAACCTCTCGTTGGCCTTGATTCCTCTCTACGTCGCTCCCTAGCTAGTGTTTGGATGCCGGAAAGTTTCGTTGTACGGCGTCATCGTTGTTTTGATCACGATGGAAAGAACGTTGCCGATTTCCTTTCTTCAAGCAGCCGTATCTCCCACCTCCGGATCGTAACCGAGCCGGGCTCGCCTCTTGTGTCAACGCTCTTCGCCTATATATCGAGGGCCTCATGTTGCGCCGTTTTTCCAAACCCTTTTCGCAGCTAGCCCTAGCCTCCGCAAAGCTCACGCCGTCGCCTCAAGATCGATTTTGCCGAAACGTTGCTGCGTCCTCGTCGTAAGCAAGTCGCCGAGCACTTTTGCCAAAGCCACCGCAAAGATCCCGCTATTTCTCCGTCGATCGATCCAAGCGGTCCACCGAGCTTCTCGTCGTGGAAATTTCACCGCCGCCCGGCCGCCGCTTGCCGTGTGCTTTGCCACGCCGTCACGGTCCGTTTGTCGAAGTGCCTCAACTTCATGCATCCTCAAGCTGCAAACCATCTCAACGTCTTCATCCATTGATTGCAACTTCCTGTTCACACGTTCATCTACTTCCAGCCATCTCATCTAACATACGTGAGTTCTATCTCGCATATATATGCCAAATATACATGCCGCATACTTATGTCTAGCTTGCTCTTGTTCAAGATCAAAGAATATTCAATCCTTTTCCTTCACTATATGGGAACAGGAAGCCTCCGTGTTGCCCTTGTGAGCTCCGCGTCATCTACGCTCATTGCCCATCGTCGAGGTCGACGTAGGTAAGACCAGCGTACGTCTTCTACTATTTCTTTGCGTGCTTCCATACGAGGCTGTACATCATGTTTCGTGTTCGCCGGCATGGTCATGCCCTTGCTAGCCATGGCTGCGCCGTGCATGCTCTTCGTGCTCCAGTCACATATCGAATTCCTTGCCGATCGGGTTGTTAGCTTTGATGACATCATGTCTTGCTTTGGTGACATCATGCATATGTTTCCTTGCTGTTTTTCTTTAGAAAAACAAATCCTCAAATACAATAAAAATACACATATATCACGTTGCCTTGCAAACACACATGCATGCCCCTCCAACACATCGTCGTACCAAGTTCATGCCATGCCGGCTAGCGGGTTCAGCATCGGCCATCTCTCGTGTGCGCATGCAAATGTGCATGTATCTCGTACGTACCTACCTTTACATACTTAGAAGAGCTCATTCATCATCTAGAGAACACATCTCGTCATGCCTTGCACAAGTAAGCAATGAAACCCACACACATGTGCACTGTCTAAATCATATCCTATCTATTTTAAATCTGTTTTAATTCGTTTTGTTGCGTTAGTTTCAGCAACGGCGCTTATTAGTTCTGTTTCCACTTTTGAAATTTGAGCTTATAGTTAATCTACTATTTTGATTAAAGTAAATCTTGTTTAGATCATAATTTCTTCGCTATAGCTCCGTCTTCATGATGTTTTCGTCTATGTGATCGTCGAAACGATTGGAGTTATTTTATAAACTTTCCTTTCTATTTATTTATGATCGGTGTACTTGTTCTAATTTAGTCCTATTGTTTGCTTCGTGTATGATTGCATAGATTGTTTGAGTGGTGTTCTATGACCGTGTCCCGTCGGTGAGCTTACGTTGGCAATCAAGAAGAAGATGGAGATCAAGAGGCGAGATCTATGAAGGTTTGGACTTAAAGAAGGATCTCGAGTTTGAGGCAAGTATAGTAGGACCATCCTTGTGTCCTATTCACCATCGCACTAAATTTCATATGCATGTGTCCTTTGTTACCCTGTTTGGAATTACCTAGCTTTGATCACCCGTTACCTTGATAACCTGGGCTATTGCATATGGGTAGTGATGCTAGTGCTTCATAACATGATCTTGTAACTTGATTAATGGATTATGCAACAATCTTAAAAGATGACTTTTTTTAGCAACTTGGAATCAAGAGGGTTAAGGTGATTGGTTGTTTCCATTCACTTGATGTTCCCTCTCCCTAAGGACTTATCTCGTACGTGATCATACGGGATTTCACGTGCCGCCGTGAGGGCTATATGGCTCGGCTCTAGTGCATTCAAGAGACCTTTTCTAGCTTGTGAGAGGGAGAGCTGAATTGGGTATAGGGCGGCTCCTCCATGGTGTGTATAGCCGGGTAGGTTGTGTGCCACTTTGGGAGGAGGGATTCCCTATATCCGACGACAAGGCGACCCTTGCTTGTTAGACAAACTTTTGAGTGGCTTTATAGTGAAACCCTGCTCATTCACCTTGGTAGTGTCATGGGATTTGCAAACCCGAGCATATGGGAATCACGACTCACGGGGAAGGGGTACACCTCTCGCGAGTTAAATCGATATGTCGTCCGTGCCCACGGTTAGGGCGGCCCCGAGACATTGCGTAAATAGATGCCACTATTTGTTATTGCTTAATGTTAATGTTGATGTTAATTGTTATTCTTTAATCATGTTTACCTGATCATGTGGTTATGGGAACACTACCTTGATGCTAAATGCTAAAATATGACATACACTAAAAGCTACTTGCAGTTTAACCGTGTCAACATTTTGAGCCTCATGAACCCCCTGCTATACTTGCGGAGATCGACACGGACTCACTCTTGCTATTCCTACCACCTCAGGAGAAGTTTAGGCTTGTGATCAACCAGTCAGTTTGAATCCAGTGGAGTGGAGTCAATACCCGAAGAACGGAGTTGTCTATCCGTTGTTTGTTTCCTAAGGTTATCTCTTTTTACTAAGTACGTTTTTAAGCATTATGAATTGATACTACCCCTTATTTGTAGCTATATGTGAGATTTGACTTTTAATACTCACATATGGTGCATATCTGGTTTAGTCCTTAAAATCGGGTATTACAATGGCTCCACAGCTCTAGAACTGCCATATTTGCACACACGAATATGCTACCGCACAGCCGGTTCGTGCGTGTCCTACAGCTCTTGACACTAGGTCAAGCATGACCATATGCCATGGTTAAGGCGTTTTGATGCCTCTGGCCTCACCACCACAATGTTTGTCATCACCCGAGAGCCCGAACGGCCCTTAACTACAGCTCCACGACTCCAGAACATCCATAATTGCACACACGAGTGTGCTGCCGCGCGGTCGGATCCTGTGCATCCTATGGCTCTCGGCACCGGGTCAAGCACGCCTGTATGCCATGGTTAAGCCATTTTGATGCCTCTCACCTCTCCACCATAGAGCTTTCCATCACCTGAGAGCCTGAAGGGCCCTTAACCATGCCTTCACGGCTCCAAAACTGCCATATTTGCACACTCGACCATGCTGCCGCACGGTCTGTTCCAACGCATTTTATGGCTCCCGGCTCTGAGTCAAGCATGCCTGTACGCCATGGTTAAGGCATTTTGACACCTCTGGCCTCTCTACCATAGCATTTGCCGTCACTCGAGAGCCTAAACCGCACTTAACCTCGGCTCCACGGCTCCCGAACCGCCATATTTGCACACACGACTTTGCTTTGCCGCACGGCCGGTTCCTGCGCATCCTACGGCTCCTCGCACCAAGTCAAGCACGCCCATGCACTATGGTTAAGGCGTTTTGACACCGCCGGCCTCTCGACCACGCATTTGTTGCTGCCCAAGAACACGAATGGCCCTTAACCATGGCTCCACCGCTCTAGAACTGCCATATTTGCACACACGACTATGCTACCGCACAGCCGGTTCCTACGTGTCCTACAGCTCTCGACACTAGGTCAAGCACGATCGTATGCCATGGTTAAGGCGTTTTGACACCTCTGGCCCCACCACCACAATGTTTGTCATCACCCGAGAGCCCGAACGGCCCTTAACTATAGCTCCACGACTCCAGAACATCCATAATTGCACATACGACCGTGTCGGCGCACGGCCGGATCCCGTGCATCCTACGGCTCTCGGCACCGGGTCAAGCACACCCGTACGCCATGGTTAAGCCATTTTGATGCCTCTCACCTCTCCACCATGGAGTTTTCCATCACCCGAGAGCCCGAAGGGCCCTTAACCATGGCTCCACGGCGCAAAAACCGCCACATTTGCACACACGACCATGCTACCGCATGGTCGGTTCCAACGCATCCTATGGCTCCCGGCCGAGTCAAGCAAGCCCGTACGCCATGGTTAAGGCATTTTGACACCTCGGCCTCTCTACCATAGCGTTTGCCATTGCTCGAGAGCCCGAATGGCCCTTAACCATGGCTCCACGGCTCCAGAACTGCCATATTTGCACACACGACTTTTCTGCCGCACGGCCGGTTCCTATGCGTCCTACGGCTCCTCGCACCAAGTCAAGCACGCCCATGCACCATGGTTAAGGCGTTTTAACAACTTTGGCCTCTCCACCACAGCGTTTATTACCGCCCGAGAACCCGAATGGCCCTTAACCATGGCTCCACAGCTCTAGAACGCCATATTTGCACACACGACTATGCTACCGCACGGCCCGGTTCCTGCATGTCCTATAGCTCTCGACACTAGGTCAAGCACGACCGTATGCCATGGTTAAGGTGTTTTGACGCCTCGGCCTCACCACCACAATATTTGTCATCACCCGAGAGCCCGAACGGCCCTTAACTATAGCTCCACGACTCCAGAACATCCATAATTGCACACACGACCGTCTTTGCCGCACGGCGGATCCCGTGCATCCTACGGCTCTCGGCACCGGGTCAAGCACGCCCGTACGCCATGGTTAAGCCATTTTGATGCCTCTCACCTCTCCACCATAGAGTTTTTCATCACCCGAGAGCCCGAAGGGCCCTTAACCACGGCTCCACGGCCGCAAAACGCCATATTTGCACACACGACCATGCCGCCGCACGGTCGGTTCCAACGCATCCTATGGCTCCCGGCACCGAGTCAAGCATGCTCGTACGCCATGGTTAAGGCATTTTGACACCTCTAGCCTCTCCACAACGGTGTTTGTTGCCGCCGAGAACCCGAATGGCCCTTAACCATGGCTCCACAGGCTCTAGAACCGCCATATTTGCACACACGAATATGCTACCGCACAGCCGGTTCGTGCGTGTTCTACAGCTCTTGACACTAGGTCAAGCATGACCGTATGCCATGGTTAAGGCATTTTTATGCCTCTGGCCTCACCACCACAATGTTTGTCATCACCCGAGAGCCTGAACGGCCCTTAACTACACCTCCACAACTCCAAAACATCCATAATTGCACACACGACCGTGCTGCCGCACGGTCGGATCCAGTGCATCCTATGGCTCTCGGCACCGGGTCAAGCATGCCTGTACGCCATGGTTAAGGCATTTTGATGCCTCTCACCTCTCCACCACAGAGTTTTCCATCACCTGAGAGCCTGAAGGGCCCTTAACCATGCCTCCACGGCTCCAAAACTGCCATATTTGCACACTCGACCATGCTGCCGCACGGTCGGTTCCAACGCATTTTATGGCTCCCGGCTCTGAGTCAAGCATGCCTGTACGCCATGGTTAAGGCATTTTGACACATCTGGCCTCTCTACCATAGCGTTTGCCATCACTCAAGAGCCTAAATGGCACTTAACCTCGGCTCCACGGCTCCAGAACTGCCATATTTGCACACACGGCTTTGCTGCCGCACGGCCGGTTCCTGCGCATCCTATGGCTCCTCGCACAAAGTCAAGCACGCCCATGCACTATGGTTAAGGCATTTTGACACCGCTGGCCTCTCGACCACAGCATTTGTTGCCGCCCAAGAACCCGAATGGCCCTTAACCATGGCTCCACCGCTATAGAACTGCCATATTTGCACACATGACTATGCTACCGCACAGCCGGTTCCTACGTGTCCTACTGCTCGACACTAGGTCAAGCACGACCGTATGCCATGGTTAAGGCGTTTTGACACCTCCGGCCCCACCACCACAATGTTTGTCATCACCCGAGAGCCCGAACGGCCCTTAACTATAGCTCCACGACTCCGAACATCCATAATTGCACACACGACCGTCTTTGCCGGCGCACGGCCGGATCCCGTGCATCCTACGGCTCTCGGCACCGGTTCAAGCACACCCGTACGCCATGGTTAAGCCATTTTGATGCCTCTCACCTCTCCACCATAGAGTTTTCCATCACCCGAGAGCCTGAAGGGCCCTTAACCATGGCTCCACGGCTCCAAAACTGCCACATTTGCACACACGACCATGCTGCCGCATGGTCGGTTCCAACGCGTCCTATGGCTCCCGGCACTGAGTCAAGCAAGCCCGTACGCCATGGTTAAGGCATTTTGACACCTCTGGCCTCTCTACCATAGCGTTTGTCATCGCTCGAGAGCCTGAACGGCCCTTAACCTCGGCTCCACGGCTCCAGAACTACCATATTTGCACACACGACTATGCTACCGCATAGCCAGTTCCTGCATGTCCTATAGCTCTCGACACTAGGTCAAGCACGACCGTATGCCAAGGTTAAGGCATTTTGACACCTCTGGCCTCACCACCACAATATTTGTCATCACCCGAGAGCCCGAACGGCCCTTAACTATAGCTCCACGACTCCAGAACATCCATAATTGCACACACGATCGTGCTTGCCGCACGCCGGATCCTGTGCATCCTACGGCTCTCGGCACCGGGTCAAGCACGCCCATACGCCATGGTTAAGCCATTTTGATGCCTCTCACCTCTCCACCATAGAGTTTTTCATCACCCGAGAGCCTGAAGGGCCCTTAACCACAGCTCCACGGCTGCAAAACTGCCATATTTGCACACACGACCATGCTGCCGCACGGTCGGTTCCAACGCTAAAACGGGGGTGGCCGCCAGGGTCTCGAAGCCCCCGAGCGGCACAAGCAGCGGGCTCGAGGCGTGATCTCGGCCAAGGCCCCCAAGTCCTCGAGCAACTGAGGCTCGGAAGCCCCCGAGCGCTCCGAGCAAGCCAAGCGGCTTGAGCAGCGCTACTCCGACCGCAGGGTAAGTCTCCTAGTTGACCTACTCCCTATCGCATTGTTTTGTTTGTGTGCGAGTATTTTGTCATAGTGAAAGTTTTTGTTTTTCTCTTTCTTCCAGGACTAAGCGCTCCCTGCAGACCTTACCATCTCTTCCCGTCATGGTGCCTGTTAAGAGGCTGAGGACTACGGGAGGGTCGCACGGCACCCCGTCGATGCCAGGTGGAGTGACTCTCCCTCCCTCTACTCCCATTTGGTTAGAGCGGGCCAAGGATGCGCTCAAGCGCGGCAGTCTGATGGCAGCCGCATCCCGTGCAGGTGCCGGGGTCGTGGCCAAGGCAGCGGAGGAGAAGGACGCCACCACCACCACGGCCTTGACCGCCGTTCCGCTCGAGACCCCGACATCGTCAGGCGCGTTGGGTGACGCGGCGGCGGGCGATCAAAGGGCAATGGTGCCGGGCGGCGACGGGGCCGGATCGGAGGCGGCCCATCGTGCTCGAGGAGAGTCCGAGCTCGGGCGCCAAGTCTTCCTGGCCAGTCGGCCTACGCCAGCTCGAGGAGGAGCGCAGGGAGAAGGAGGGGGAGGAGACGCCCGCAGCCGCCGACCGGCCCGTGGGAGATGTGGAGATGCAGGAGGCGGGACCAGTGCCTGAGTCTCAGCCGAGCCGGGCCTCAACCCCTTCTTGGGACATGGAGGTCGAGCCCTTGGCCGGGCAACGGGTTGAGGAGGGTGAGGCCCAGGCTGCCGCTCGAGAGGATGCGCTCGAGGAGCACCCTGCTGCCACACAGGAGGGGGAGAAGGCGGAGGAGCCGGTGGTGCAGCAGGTGGGACCGGTGGTGCAACTTGCCGCCGCTGGCATCGAGGAGATCCAGCCGCAAGTGGAGCAGCGGGCTGAGCAAGAGGAGCAGCAGCTGGAGGTGGGGCAGCAGGCGGAGCCGCCCGCCGCTGCAGGCGGTGATGAGCACCAGGGCGGCGATCAAAGGGAGGAGCGACTCGAGGAGCACTGCCTGGCGCCACATTAGGCGCCGCTGCCACAGCCGCGGTTGGGGGAGGTCGTGGTGCCTCACCTTGTGCCCGACTCGACGGCGGGCGAGGTGGAGTTCACCGTTATGTCCGAGGCCGACCACTGGGAGGAGGCCCAGAGGAGGCAGACGGCGTCAGCCATCGTCGACGGCCATATGCGGTCGGTTGGTCTTGGACCTGTTGAGCCCTCTGACGCCTCTATTGAAGAACGGAGGCGGCTCGAGGCGCGGGCGCTCGCCCAGGAGGCGTCCTCTTCCCGGGGCCTGCCGCAACGCCCGACAGCCCTGGCCGAGCGGGTGGTGACGGCGGGCGTCGATTTGGAGGCGGTGAGGAGACTCCACTCCTCCGTCGACAAGGAGATGCGGGAGGAATTCCCTCTATAGGAAAGGCCGCCGCTGGTGCTCCCCGATCCTCTCGACCACGAGGCCACTGCGATCGTGATGAACGATCAGAAGGAGCTCGAGGCGCATATGGAGGCCGAGGAGCGCCGGCAGTGGCTTGAACATGCTCTGAAGGCCGCTCTGTCGCTCGTCTCCGAGGACCTGCCCCGGCTTTCTTCTGTGAGTACCTTTGAGCACGACCCCCTTTTATTTGTTTTTGACTTATCGCTACTTGTATTTGACTTTTCCTCTTTCGTGGCTTAGACGACGCAAAGCTATTCATACGCCAAGTCGGTTCACATCCGCGCTCTCTGTGAGAGTGAGGACGAGATCCGGCGGTATGTGCGCTTGGGGCGGGATGCTGAGGCGGAGCTGCACCGGTCTGCCCGGCTTCTTCGAGAGGCCAACGCCGCCCTGGACGCCGCCAAGGAGGATGCCAAGAAAGCCCACGACGAACTCGCTCGAGTGGCGTAGAGGCCGGGGCAGCACAGCTGAGAAGCCGCCCGCCGCGGGGAGGCCGAGACCGCTCGCGAGGAATTATGCGCGGCCGCATGCGGCCTTCGAGCAGCTCAAGCAGGACGCGGCTACTGCACTGCTGGGTTACAAGGCCAAGCAGCGGGACATGGAGCAGCTTCAGAAGGAGAAGGCCGGCGTCGAGGCCTACGTGAAGGAGCTCCAGGCATCGGTCACCCGGGAAGCTGCCAAAAAAGAAGCCCTTGCCAGCGCGCTTAAAGCGGAGAAAGAGCGCGCGAGCGGTCTCCAGACGGAAACGGTCAACCTCCGCCTAGAGATGACGACGAAGGACCTCGCCATCCAGGGCGCCGGCAAGGCTTATGAGGAGCTGCGCGTGGAGAAACACGACGTCGAGCGCGCCCTCCGGAGAAAAGAAGCTGAGCTCCAGCGGGCGTTCGACCGTGAGCAAGGGCTCTCGACCCACTGCACCGGTAAGTGCTCGAGTCTTTTAGTCCTTTTTTGTGCGTGGCTTATACGTGTTGCTCGAGCACCTGATGGAGTACTTGGTCCTTGTCGTCCTTTTCAGGTTTGGAGGCGGACCTGGCGGGTGCGCGTGAGTATGCCAAGTCCACCCATGCGTTGGCTGAAGGCGTGATCTCGGCCAAGGCCCGCATTACTGGCGCCATCGACACCCTCAGCGCCAAGTGGGGCTTCCCGCCAGTGGTGGACGTCGAGGGGCCGGATGCTGGCCAGAGCTATGCTAGCCGGGTCCTCGAGTTCGGCGCTTCCCTGCGGAATCGTATCCAGGAGGCCCTTGTTTTTGCTGCGCGCCGGACGATGGCCATCTTCTACTCGGGATTCAGCGTCTCGAGGGAGGAGGCCCGGACCGGGATGGAGGCCGTGGCGAGCGGCTTCGCCTACGTCGAGGGCGAGCAAGAAGGAGGGGTCAACCCCGGATCGAGCGCTCAAGGCCGAGGCCGAAGAACCGGCGCCCGTCTTGGAGGCGATCTGCTGCATGAAGTCCTCCCGCCAGGCGTAGAGTAGATTCCAACCGGCCTGCGAGCCGTAATCTGGGCAACAAGGCCTTTGTAAGAAAACAAGTATTTTTGGGCGGCCTAAAATCTTGACGCTTGTGATTTAAACTGTTATGCTCTAGTTTTTTCTTTGCGCTCGACATTATTTTCCACTTCTTGCCTTTACTTTGTTTCAGCTAAGTGCTGGTGCTGTGCTCGAACCACTTCGAGAGGGGGTGAGTTAGGGTGCCGTAGCTCGGAAGCGTGGGAAGCCTTGTGCTCGATCGCCCGGCTCGATGAGCTCGAGGTGACGCAAATACTTAGTCTTACGAAAAATTTAGAGGCGAGGAGGGAAAATTACGTCGAGCATCGTTTTCGAAAAAACTAGGTGTGTTTTTTCGAGGACTTCAGGGGGGTTCCCCCGGTCTAGCCCCCGAGGGGGGCTTGACTTTGTGGAAACAAAGTCGAGCCCACCTTGCGTATGAACAAAAAGTAAGAAACCGACTTATTTATTCATACGAGCGGTAAAATTTAAGCGAAAATATGTACAAGGCATCGAGGCCTAGGAGAAAAAGCGACGTAGCTGTTTGATGTTCCACGCGTTGGTGAGGGTCGAGCCTTTCTCGTCAGCTAGCTTGTACGTCCCTGGTTTCAACACCTTGACCACGATGAACGGACCTTCCTAGGGAGGAGTCAGCTTGTGGCGCCCCTTGTTATCTTGGCGTCGACGGAGCACGAGATCGCCGACGTTGAAATCTCTCTTGCGCACGTTCTTCTCGTGGTACTGCCGTAGCTTCTGTTGGTAGCGCGCAGAGTGTAGGAGCGCCGTGTCTCGAGCTTCTTCTGCTTGGTCGATGGCGTTTGCCAGTCTTTCCTGATTAGTCTGCTCGTTGTAGGCCTTGAGTCGAGGGGACCCGTATTCGAGGTCAGTGGGGAGGACGGCCTTAGACCCGTAGACCAAGAAGAACGGGGTGAACCCGGTGGCTCGACTCTCGGTCGTCCGCAGACTCCACAGGACAGATGGGAGTTCGGTTACCCACTTGTTGCCGTGTTTGTTCAAGCGTTTGAAAATCCTTGGCTTTAGACCTTGCAAGATCATGCCATTTGCGCGCTCGACTTGGCCATTAGTTCGAGGGTAGGCGACTGCCGACCAGTTCACACGGATGTGATTCCGATCGCAGAAATCCAAGAATTTTTTGCCTGTGAACTGGGTGCCATTGTCAGTAATGATGACGTTAGGGACTCCAAAGCGATGGATGATGTCGGTGAAGAACTCGACCGCTCGCTCCGAGCGGATGTTAGTGATGGGCTTGGCCTCGATCCACTTGGTGAACTTGTCGATGGCCACGAGCAAGTGGGTGTGGCCTCCCGTCGTCTTTTTGAGGGGTCCAACCAGATCGAGCCCCCAGACCGCAAATGGCCACGTGAGGGGGATCATCTGGAGTGCGTGTGCTGGAAGATGCGTTTGCTTGGCGTAGAATTGGCATCCCTCACACGCTCGAACCAGTTTGATGGCATCAGCAACTGCAGTGGGCCAGTAAAAGCCTTGACGGAATGCGTTCCCGACAAGGGTTCTCGGTGCAGCATGGTGGCCACAAGCCCCCGAGTGCATGTCTCTGAGCAGTTTCCTGCCCTCCTCGATCGAGATGCACCGTTGGAGTACGCCAGTCGGGCTCCGGCGATAGAGCTCTCTGTTGTCTCCGTAGATGACATATGTCCTGGCTCGACGAGCTAGTCGCCTTGCCTCCGTTCGATCTTCTGGCAACTCCCCTCGAATAAGATACTCGAGGAATGGTGCACGCCAGTCGGTTGGTGGGCTCGTGACCTGATCGATCTCCATGACTGTGGCCCCCATCGAGGGGGGTTCGGTCGTAGGAGCAGGCTCGACGGCTGGTCCCGCCCCAGCCCCCGAGTCCCACTTTACAGACGGCTCGTGAAGATCTTTCGAGAAGACATTTGGGGGGAGCGGCGCTCGAGACGACGCGATCTTGGCTAACTCGTCCGCAGCTTCATTGAAGCGCCTCGGGATGTGATTGAGCTCGAGGCCGTGAAAGTTTGCTTCCAGTTTGCGCACCTCGTTACAATATGCTTCCATCTTTTCGTCATGGCAGCTCGAAGCTTTCATCACCTGGACGATGACAAGTTGCGAGTCGCCTCGAGCATCGAGGCGTCGAATCCCGAGCTCGACGGCGATACGTAACCCTGTAACAAGCGCCTCATACTCGGCCATGTTGTTCGAGGCGGCAAAGTGGATGCGTAGCACGTAGCGTATATGTTCTCCGAGGGGTGAGATGAAGAGCAGGCCTGCGCCCGCTCCTGTCTTCATGAGCGACCCATCGAAGTACATGGTCCATAGCTCGGCTTGAATCTGTACTGGGGGGAGTTGGACATCGGTCCATTCAGCCACAAAGTCGGCCAGCACTTGGGATTTGATAGCCTTTCGTAGGGCGTAAGTGATGGTTTCGCCCATGAGCTCGACCGACCACTTGGCGATTCGACCCACGACTTCCCGGTTCTGGATAATTTCCCCAAGTGTGAATGACGTTACCACCGTTACCGGGTGGCTAAGAAAGTAGTGCTGGAGTTTTCGACGGGTGAGCACGATTGCTTAGAGCAGCTTTTGGATATGGGGGTATCGAACTTTGGCATCTGAGAGCACCTCACTGATGAAATACACCGGCCGCTGGACGGGGAGCGCGTGCCCCTCTTCCTGTCTCTCAACCACTATGACCGTGCTGACCACCTGAGTGGTTGCGGCAACATAGAGGAGGAGGGATTCGGCGGGTACGCCGTCTCGAGCCGGCCGGGGCGGTACGAGCACAGGTGGAGATGTGAGCATTCTCTTCAGCTTCGAGAGGGCCTCCTCTGCTTTAGGTGTCCAAGTAAAGTGCTCGGATTTTCTGAGGAGCCGGTACAGAGGCAAGGCTTTTTCTCCCAGGCGCGCAATGAACCGACTGAGAGCAGCTAAGCATCCAGTGATCTCCTGCACCCCTTTTAGGTCTCGAATCGGCCCCATTCGCATGATGGCCGCGACCTTCTCGGGATTGGCCTCGATGCCGCGCTGGGAGACGATATACCCTAACAACGTGCCTCGAGGCACGCCAAAGACACACTTCTCGGGATTCAACTTGATGTTTTTAGCCCGGAGGCATCCAAACATCAACTTGAGGTCCTCGACAAGGTTTTCTACTTTTCGAGTCTTGACAACGATGTCATCGACGTAGGCCTCGACGGTATCTCCTATGTGTTTCTCGAAAACATGGAGCATGCAGCGCTGATATGTTGCCCCGGCGTTTCGAAGGCCGAAAGGCATTGTGACATAACAATACATGCCCATGGAGGTAATGAATGAAGTCGCGAGCTGGTCGGACTCCTTCATTTTGATTTGGTGGTAGCCAGAGTAGGCGTCGAGAAAGGAAAGTACTTCACAACCCGCAGTGGAATCAACGATTTGATCTATTCGAGGTAAAGGAAATGGGACTTGGGGACATGCTTTATTTAAACTAGTGTAATCTACACACATCCTCATTTTTCCATTCTTTTTTCTACCAACACAGGATTAGCTAACCACTCGGGATGATGTACCTCCTTGATGAATCCGGCCTTCTCGAGCTTCTCGACCTCCGCGGATGATCCTACGCTTCTCCTCGTCGAAGCGGCGCGGCGTTGCTTGACAGTCTCGAACCGGACGGATCTCCAAGGCGTGCTCGGCGACATCCCTCGGTATGCCAGGCATGTCCGAGGGACTCCACGCAAACATGTCAGCGTTTGCGCGGAGAAAGTCGACGAGCACTGCTTCCTATTTGCTGTCGAGGGAGGTGCTGATGACCAGCGTCTTCTCCCCCGAGGAGCTTGGGTCGAGCGGGATCTTCTTGGTGTCTTCAGCGGGCTCGAAATTGCCGGCCGGTCGCTTGGGCGTTGGAGCAGCGGCCTCAGCCGCCATGTGATCGAGCATCATGGCCAGGTCTTTAGATGTTCCCAGCACGTTTGTCGGTGATTCCCGTTCTCGACGCACTCCACATCGCGGTGGTAGGCGTGCTCGTACGTGGAGAGCCGATGGTGATGACTCCTTTTGGTCCCTAAGCATCTTAAGCTTGAGGTAGGCATAGCTGGGGATCGCCATGAATTTTGTGTAGCACGGCCTGCCCAAGATGGCATGGTACGTCCCCTCGAAACTGGGTACGTCGAAAGTTAAGACCTCTCGACGAAAGTTCGAGCGTGTCCCAAAGACGACGGGGAGGTCGATGCGGCCGATCGTGAGCGCTTTCTTGCCAGGGACCACTCCGTGGAAGCCCCCGGCGCTCGGCTGGAGATCAGCTCTTGTGAGGCCGAGCAACGTGAGGGTCTCCATGTAGATGATGTTGAGGCTGCTACCTCCATCCATGAGAACTTTGGTGAAGCGGGCGTTGAGGATGATCGGGGCGACGACGAGAGGGTACGAGCCGGGATTGGTGACGTGGTCTGGATGATCATCACGGTCGAACATGATGGAAGCATCCGACCAGTCGAGGAATTGAGGCGTGGCCGGTTTCATGGCGAAAACCTCTCTGCGCTCGGCCTTCCGCTCTCGACGTGTCATCTGGGTGGTCGGGCCGCCGTAGATCATGTAGCACTCGGTGATGGGCGGATAGCCGCCGTCGTCATCGTCGTTGGCTCGATCCTCGCCGCCTTTATCCTTCTTGCCATCGTCCTTGTCGAGGCCAATTTTCTTGAAGTAACCTCGAAGCATACGGCAGTCCTCGAGGTTATGCTTGACCGGTTCTTTGTGGTATGGGCAGGGCTGCTTCAGCATTTTGTCAAAGACGCCCCCATCCGGTGGGGGTCTAGGCTTCTTGCGCTCGGCTGCGGCCACCTCGTCTTCCACGACCGCGCGCTTGCCTTGCTGGTTGCCTTTCTTCTTCTTCCCGTTCTTCTTCTGGGTTTTGCTCGATCCCTCACCGCCCCCTGGGGGCGGCGCGGGCTTGTTCCCAGCTCCGCCAAAGAAGGCTCCCACGGCCTCGTCGCCGGCAGCGTAGTCGGCGACGACGTCCATGAGCTCGTTCACCGTCTTTGGGCGGTTGCGCCCGAGTTCCCGCACGAGCTCTTTGCAGGTGGTGCCTGAGACAAACGCCAGGATGACGTCATGGTCTGGGATGTGCGGCAGCTCGGTGCGCAGCTTGGAGAAACGTCGAGCAAAATCCCGGAGGGACTCCGAGGTATTTTGCTTGCAGTTGCGGAGATCCCACGAGTTGCCGGGTCGGATGTACGTGCCCTTGAAGTTCCCCTCGAAAATCCGGACCAGGTCGGCCCAATCGTAGATCTGATAGGGGAAAGCTCCTCGAGCCACCGTCGAGCGGTGTCAGAGAGAAACAGTGGGAGCTGGCGTATGATTGCCTTATCCTCTCGAGCCCCTCCCAGCTGGCAGGCCAGCCGGAAGTCGGCCAGCCAGAGTTCTGGCTTGGTCTCCCCATTGTACTTGACCACGCTCGTGGGGGGTCGAAACGGGTTTGGCAATGGCGTGTTGCGGATGGCTCGACTAAAGACTCGAGGGCCCGGCGGCTCGGGAGCCAGCCGGTCCTCGTCGCTGTCGTAGCGTCCGCCTCGATGGGCCTTGTAGCCTCGGTCCTCGGCACCCGCAGCCTTGCGTCGTCGGTTGTCGTTGATGTCATGACGCGCATCTTGAGGTGCACGGTTGTCGAGGATGCGTTCTCGAGCAGGGGCCCTACCACCTCGAGGGGGTGCCTCTTGGTGGACGGAACCCTCCCGCTCGTGCCGTGGTGGTTCTGGGGCTGCCTCACGCTGTCTCGAGGCCGAGCTCTCGGCCTGCTGGACGGCTGCGACTTGGAGGAGCCCTTGGATCTCATCTCGCATCCGTAATGCATGCGGATTCGAGGGCGCCGGCATGTCTCGCAGCAGCATAGCTGCCGCTAGCACATTTTGGCTTGCTCGAGGGAAGTGGGCTGGCTCGGGCGGCGCTTCCGGTCGCCCATCGTTGACGATGCGGTTGAAGACATCCCGTGCCCTTCCTCGAGTGCCAAGAGCTCGAGGAGGGGGCGGGTGGTTCTGCTCAAGCGCGCGCTTGAGCAGCTCCAGATTTGCGCGTTCCTCGTCCATTTTGGCCTCGATCTCCCTGAGCTGGGCCCATTGTGCCGCTCGAGCATCGTCTTCAGGTCGCTGGTTATCTTGGGCTTGTGGTGGCGGTCCGCGTGGCTCAATCACCTGCAGGCTGCGGCCGCCGACGTCCCCGACCGCTGGGGTCACGTCGCGCCGGTTAGGCTGCGGGGACGGCCACGGCGGTGCCATCTCTCGGTCTCCTCATCCGACGGAACGTTGTCGTTGAGATGAAAACACTCACGAGCCGGGTCATAGCACCCTGAGTCTGAGTCATCGGAGTCTGGGTTAGCGCTGGACGGCGTCCAGGGTCTCCCCGTGCTCTCCTCCTCGATCCAGCGGCGCATATCCCCGACCGTGGTGCGGCGTTGTGAGCCAGGCGCTCTGTCAAACCCGCGGTCCACTGATGCCGGCCATACGATCTCCAAGTCCATGGTGGCCCGTAGGAGGGGGCCGGGGCTCTCCTCCCGCGGTCCCATGACTGACCGGATCTCGTTGGCATACGTGGTGGCGGCGTTGGTGAGCCCAAACGGGCGCCTGCGACGAGCTCGGTAGAGTCCGTGCGGCAACAGGTTGGGCGACGTCGGCCGCGCGCGCGCTCGCGGCGCCGTGCTGGGCTCTCTCGGCGAGCGCATGGCAAACGTGAAGCCGGGGTCCACATCATGGACTCCCTGCCTATGTGCTACCTCCTGCCGCACACTTGGCACCCCGGCTGGGTGCACCGTGGCGTCTGACTGGGAAGGCACACGAGCTGGGTGCTCGAGGCCCTGTACCTGCTGACGGCGATGCTGATGCTGGTGGCGTCGGCGACGTGGTGGCCAACCGTGGTGGCGTGGTCGGCGCGCGACCCCACCAGCGCGTGGGGGTGACGAGCGTCTCCCTCCTGGTTCTCCAATTGAGAGTAGAGCCATGTCGCGGCCTGGGCCGAGCGACATGAACTCTAGACTCCCAAACCAGATCACCGTGGCGAACGGAAACGAAGGAGTGGGCGATGCCATCTGGAAAATGGCGGGAATCGAACGAAAAGCACGCGACACCCCCTACCTGGCGCGCCAACTGTCGGTGTTTCGTACCCCGGGGGGTATAACACCAACGAGTAAATTTCTATGCGTGCTCCCTAATCCGGATGGTGATGCAAGATGGACACAAATGTTTATCCTGGTTCGGGCAAAGAATGCCCTACGTCCAGCAGAGGGATGAGTTTCGTGTTATCTTGCACCGGGGTGCTTGTACAGGGGTGAATACAAGCGAGTCCTGAGACTTAGCGTGCGTGGAAACGTGAAGGTGTAAAAACTTGTCCTGACGTGTTCCGACCTGCCCTAGGCTAGGCCCTGGCCTCCCCTTTTATAGGCCAAGAGGAGGCTCAGGAGTACAGAGTGGATAGGGCTGTCGTGGCGTGACGTCGAGCTACAGGCGCCGTGTCAAGTCGTCGAGACTGTAGACGCTCCGCTTGGTCTGGCTCGAGCTCGTAGTAGCGTGGGCATTGATGGCCTGCTTGTCTTCCTTGGTCGTGGGCTGACGTAGTCGAGGTATGGCGCTGTCGTAGTCGAGGTATGGCGCTGTCGTAGTCGAGCGCGTGCGCCCGGGAACTCCGCGGTATGGCCGTCGAGGCGGGAAGGACAGGACATCGTGCGCCCCATGCTTAGGCCGTGTCCGTCACCACTCCTCGAGTGGTTGGAAGCTGCCTCGAGAGGGCAGTGATCCGAGCGACGGGACGGGACGACGTAGTTGGTGGTACGGAGAGTTGACGACGATGTTTGGAGGGGGTGCCGTACGAGGCACAGTACAAAGCATGGCGTAACAGTGGCGCCTGCCGTCCTTGAATCCGGGGCATGGGCAGCGCGATGGCGGACGCGACTCGTGTACGGTCACTGTTACGAGCCTTGTAGCCATGGAGTTAGGTAGGGCGGACGGGCAGTGGTACTATTCGAGCCCTGTAGCCATGTGCGAGCTCTGGTCAGGCAATGATTGTAGGCGGACTCGAGCGGGCGCTTGCTCGAGCGCTCTCCGTCCCGCTCGAGCGGTTGCTCGCTCGAGCGGTTGCTCGCTCGAGCGGTTTGCGTCAACCCCTCGAGCGGTCGCACGCTCGAGCGGTTTCCGTATCTTTGAGCGGGTGAGCGGCTGTTGCTCGAGTAGGCGGGTTTTGTGGGCCTGATAGTGGGCCGGCCCAGTTTGAGGGGGATTTAGAGGTTTTTCTCGTTTAGTTAGCATCCGGGATTCTTAGAGGGGGATGAGGCTGATTTGCTTGCCTCTAATTCACCTTATTTAGAACCCCCTAATCTAGGTACCCGACACATAGCTATAAAACATAAAACAGGTGAGGCATTAAACATAACAAAGCATGCTTAAAGATTAAACTAAGAAGGTTATAAAACAAAGGGCACGAATACATACGAGCATTGAGCAATTATTAACCAACTAAACATCTAACATGAGACAACAGCTAAAAGAAACATGATATGTTCCCAAGCAAATCTAAGCAAGTAACAACTAAAAGAGTATTAAACATTTATTAAACAAGTTACAAGATTAATGCACAAACATATGACATGGTGGAAAACATTGTTGACACAAGAATCATGGTCGACATGAACAAACACAACAAGAACGAAACAGCAAACCTTAGGTTGCTTTTATTTATAAAACCATTAAATAAATGTTAATCAAATTACATTTCAATAAATATTTTCCATAACTGAACAACATGATAACACTAACCCTACTGCATAGTGCACGACAACACGATTCTAACGCATCTTGAATCGCTGGAATTGGACTTAAAACGGTGAAACAGCGGCGATTATACCATCGATGACAAATCTGTAATTAACTACGCGATGGTATTTTCGTAAATACCTCATCTTCTACCTCCAGACTGCCTGTTCCTTCACGTTTTGGAGATGGCCAGCAGCCATGGTGCTGCTGCACTCGCGCCGGAGAGGGAGGGCCTCGGCAGAGGCCTTAGCCAGACGGCGGAGGCGGCGAGGCGCGCCACGGGCCCACGCGCGGGGCCGGACGTGGCCGGCTCGGTGCCCTTGGCCGAGCAGCCATGGATGGCGGCGGCCGCCACCTGCTGCTGTGGTGCAGCGGCGCGCCAAGGGCGCGGCGAGGACCGGGGTGGCGACGCGGGGCCGCGTGGTGAGGCCCTTCGGTGGCGGCGCCATGTGCCGCCGTGGGAGGAGGCCGAAGACGAAGCACAGCGTGCTGTCCATGGTGCAGCTCGTCGGAAAAGAGAAAGATGGTTAGGGGATCGATCAAACGGACACGGATTCGCGAAAGTAAGGACATGACGGTGTAGCGAACGACGAGGTCTACCTCGTGGTTGAGGCGGCTTTCGCCGGAGACGGACGAGATGGCCGGAACACCTCGCCGAAGAGTTCGCCGGAACCCTAGCTACGGAGAACTTCGGCGATCGATTGCGGGAGCTACGAGTGGCGGCTCGAGATGGGGCTTGGTGTTCTGGAATCAGGGCGACGAGAAGAACAGCGGCATATATATATGCCTAGGGTTTGGGGCGCCAAAAAATATTTTATTTTTAATAATTTCGGGATTTATTAGAAAACCATTTTCAGTTCAAAAACAATTCCAGAAAAAACTGAAATCATTTTAAAGCCCTGAAAAATGTTTTCAAGTCTCCGAAAATTATGAGAAAATACCTGAAGACAGAATGAGATATGATGAATCCAAATAAAGTATTTGGAACCCATGAAAATGATATTTTAGAGCATCCAAAAATTGGAAAAGCCCTAGGATACATGGGAAAATAATCCAGAGAAGACCAGAAAATTCCCGGAAAGAATAGAACGACGTCTAAACGTGTTTTGATAACTTATCGCTCACAAGCCACAAAACACAAGCAACAAACAAGCATCACAATAACAAAAAGCCCTTCAAATTATTTTATAAATATTAAAAGCACACTTTTCTTTGTATATAAATGCACCAAGATTTAAACCTAGGTTGACAAATTTTACTCAAATATTTAAAATCCTTTATTTTATTTAGTGTTTTCTAATAACAACCCAAAGTACAAATTTTGGGGTGTTATAGTTCCAACGCGTCCTATGGCTCCCAAGACCGAGTCAAGCAAGCACATACGCCATGGTTAAGGCATTTTGACACCTCCGGCCTCTCTACCATAGCGTTTGTCATCGCTCGAGAGCCCGAACGGCCCTTAACCTCGGCTCCACGGCTCCGAACCGCCATATTTGCACACACGACTTTCTTTGCCGCGCACGGCGGTTCCAATGCGTCCTACGGATCCTCGCACCAAGTCAAGCACGCCCATGCACCATGGTTAAGGCATTTTAACACCTTTGGCCTCTCCACCACAAGGTGTTTATTACCGCCCAAGAACCCGAATGGCCCTTAACCATGGCTCCACGGCTCTAGAACCGCCATATTTGCACACACAACTATGCTACCGCACGGCCAGTTCCGCATGTCCTATAGCTCTCGACACTAGGTCAAGCACGACCGTATGCCATGGTTAAGGCGTTTTGACGCCTCCGGCCTCACCACCACAATATTTGTCATCACCCGAGAGCCCGAACGGCCCTTAACTATAGCTCCACGACTCTAGAACATCCATAATTGCACACACGACCGTCTTTGCCGCACGCCGGATCCCGTGCATCCTACGGCTCTCGGCACCGGGTCAAGCACGCCCGTACGCCATGGTTAAGCCATTTTGATGCCTCTCACCTCTCCACCATAGAGTTTTTCATCACCCGAGAGCCCGAAGGGCCCTTAACCACGGCTCACGGCCGCAAAACGCCATATTTGCACACACGACCATGCTTTGCCGCACGGTCGGTTCCAACGCATCCTATGGCTCTCGGCACCGAGTCAAGCATGCCCGTACGCCATGGTTAAGGCATTTTGACACCTCGACCTCTCTACCATAGCGTTTGCCATCGCTCGAGAGCCCGAACGGCCCTTAACCTTGGCTCCACGGCTCCAAAACGCCATATTTGCACACACACCATGCTGCCGCACGGTCGGTTCTAACGCATCCTATGGCTCCCGGCACCGAGTCAAGCATGCCCGTACGCCATGGTTAAGGCATTTTGACATCTCTAGCCTCTCCACCATAGCGTTTGTTGCCGCCGAGAACTTGAATGGCCCTTAACCATGGCTCCACAGCTCTAGAACCGCCATATTTGCACACACGAATATGCTACCGCACAAACGGTTCGTGCGTGTCCTACGGACTCTTGACACTAGGTCAAGCATGATCGTATGCCTTGGTTAAGGCGTTTTGATGCCTCCGGCCTCACCACCACAATGTTTGTCATCACCCGAGAGCCCGAACGGCCCTTAACTATAGCTCCACAACTCCGAACATCCATAATTGCACACACAACCGTGCCGCCGCACGGCCGGATCCCGTGCATCCTATGGCTCTCGGCACCGGGTCAAGCACGCCCGTACGCCATGGTTAAGCCATTTTGATGCCTCTCACCTCTCCACCATAGAGTTTTCCATCACCCGAGAGTCCGAAGGGCCCTTAACCATGCCTCCACGGCTCCAAAACGCCATATTTGCACACTCGACCATGCCGCCCCCGCACGGTCGGTTCCAACGCATTGTATGGCTCCCGGCTCGAGTCAAGCATGCCCGTATGCCATGGTTAATTCATTTTGACACCTCTCGGCCTCTCTACCATAGTGTTTGCCGTCACTCGAGAGCCCGAACGGCACTTAACCTCGGCTCCACGGCTCCGTAACCGCCATATTTGCACACACGACTTTGCTTTGCCGCACGGCGGTTCCTGCGCATCCTACGGCTCCTCGCACCAAGTCAACCACGCCCATGCACTATGGTTAAGGTGTTTTAACACCGCTGGCCTCTCGACCACAGCATTTGTTGCCGCCCAAGAACCCGAATGGCCCTTAACCATGGCTCCACTGCTCTAGAACTGCCATATTTGCACATACGACTATGCTACCGCACAGCCGGTTCCTACGTGTCCTACAGCTCTCGACACTAGGTCAAGCACGACCGTATGCCATGGTTAAGGCATTTTGACACCTCTGGCCCCACCACCACAATGTTTGTCATCACCCGAGAGCCCGAACGGCCCTTAACTATAGCTCCACGACTCCAGAACATCCATAATTGCACACACAACTGTGCTGGCGCACGACCGGATCCTGTGCATCCTACGGCTCTCGGCACCGGTTCAAGCACACCCATACGCCATGGTTAAGCCATTTTGATGCCTCCCACCTCTCCACCATAGAGTTTTCCATCACCCGAGAGCCTGAAGGGCCCTTAACCATGGCTCCACGGCAGTAAAACTGCCACATTTGCAAACACGACCATGCTGCCGCATGGTCGGTTCCAACGCATCCCATGGCTCCCGCCCGAGTCAAGCAAGCCCGTACACCATGGTTAAGGCATTTTGAAACCTCGGCCTCTCTACCATAGCATTTGTCGTCGCTCGAGAGCCCGAACGGCCCTTAACCTCGGCTCCACGGCTCCGTAACCGCCATATTTGCACACACGACTTTGCTTTGCGCCGCACGACCGATTCCTATGCGTCCTACGGCTCCTCGCACCAAGTCAACCACGCCCATGCACCATGGTTAAGGCGTTTTAACACCTTTGGCCTCTCCACCACAGCGTTTATTACCGCCCAGAACCCGAATGGCCCTTAACCATGGCTCCACCGCTCTAGAACGCCATATTTGCACACACGACTATGCTACCGCACAGGCCGGTTCCAACATGTCCTATAGCTCTCGACACTAGGTCAAGCACGACCGTATGCCATGGTTAAGGCGTTTTGACGCCTCGGCCTCACCACCACAATATTTGTCATCACCCGAGAGCCCGAACGACCCTTAACTATAGCTCCACGACTCCCGAGAACATCCATAATTGCACACACGATTGTGCTGCCGCACAGCCGGATCCTGTGCATCCTACGGCTCTCGGCACCGGGTCAAGCACGCCCGTACGCCATGGTTAAGCCATTTTGATGCCTCTCACCTCACCACCATAGAGTTTTTCATCACCCGAGAGCCCGAAGGGCCCTTAACCATGGCTCCACGGCAGTAAAACTGCCACATTTGCACACACGACCATGCTGCCGCATGGTCGGTTCCAATGCATCCTATGGCTCTCGACCGAGTCAAGCATGCCCGTACGCCATGGTTAAGGCATTTTGACACCTCTCGGCCTCTCTACCATAGCGTTTGCCATCGCTCGAGAGCCCGAACGGCCCTTAACCTTGGCTCCACGGCTCCCGAACTGCCATATTTGCACACACGACCATGCCGCCGCACGGCCGGTTCCTAACGCATCCTATGGCTCCCGGCACCGAGTCAAGCATGCCCGTACGCCATGGTTAAGGCATTTTGACACCTCTAGCCTCTCCACCACAGCGTTTGTTGCCGCCGAGAACCCGAATGGCCCTTAACCATGGCTCCACGGCTCTAGAACGCCATATTTGCACACACGAATATGCTACCGCACAAGACGGTTTGTGCGTGTCCTATAGCTCTTGACATTAGGTCAAGCATGACCATATGCCATGGTTAAGGCATTTTGATGCCTATGGCCTCACCACTACAATGTTTGTCATCACCCGAGAGCCTGAACGGCCCTTAACTATAGCTCCACGACTCGAACATCCATAATTGCACACACGACCGTGCCGCGCATGGTCGGATCCCCGTGCATCCTATGGCTCTCGGCACCGGGTCAAGCACGCCCGTACGCCATGGTTAAGCCATTTTGATGCCTCTCACCTCTCCACCATAGAGTTTTCCATCACCCGAGAGCCCGAAGGGCCCTTAACCATGCCTCCACGGCTCCAAAACTGCCATATTTGCACACTCGACCATGCCGCCGCACGGTCGGTTCCAACGCATTTTATGGCTCCCGGCTCCGAGTCAAGCATGCCCGTATGCCATGGTTAAGGCATTTTGACACCTCCGGCCTCTCTACCATAGCGTTTGCCGTCACTCGAGAGCCCGAACGGCACTTAACCTCGGCTCCACGGCTCCGTAACGCCATATTTGCACACACGACTTTGCTTTGCCGCACGGCCGGTTCCTGCGCATCCTACGGCTCCTCGCACCAAGTCAAGCACGCCCATCCACAATGGTTAAGGCATTTTGACACCGCTGGCCTCTCGACCACAGCATTTGTTGCCGGCCAAGAACCCGAATGGCCCTTAACCATGGCTCCACCGCTCTAGAACTGCCATATTTGCACACACGACTATGCTACCGCACAGCCGTTCCTACGTGTCCTACAGCTCTCGACACTAGGTCAAGCACGACCGTATGCCATGGTTAAGGCATTTTGACACCTCTGGCCCCACCACCACAATGTTTGTCATCACCCGAGAGCCCGAACGGCCCTTAACTATAGCTCCACGACTCCAAAACATCCATAATTGCACACACGACCATGCTGCCGCACGCCGGATCCCCGTGCATCCTACGGCTCTCGGCACCGGTTCAAGCACACCCGTACGCCATGGTTAAGCCATTTTGATGCCTCTCACCTCTCCACCATAGAGTTTTCCATCACCCGAGAGCCCGAAGGGCCCTTAACCATGGCTCCACGGCAGTAAAACTGCCACATTTGCACACACGACCATGCTGCCGCATGGTCGGTTCCAACGCGTCCTATGGCCCCCGGCACTGAGTCAAGCAAGCCCGTACGCCATGGTTAAGGCATTTTGACACCTCTGGCCTCTCTACCATAGCGTTTGTCGTCGCTCGAGTGCCTGAATGGCCCTTAACCTCGGCTCCACGGCTCCAGAACTGCCATATTTGCACACACGACTTTGGTACCGCACGGCCGGTTCCTATGCGTCCTACGGCTCCTCGCACCAAGTCAAGCATGCCCATGCACCATGGTTAAGGCATTTTAACACCTTTGGCCTCTCCACCATAGCGTTTATTACCACCCGAGAACCCGAATGGCCCTTAACCATGGCTCCACAGCTCTAGAACTGCCATATTTGCACACACGACTATGCTACCGCACAGCCAATTCCTGCATGTCCTATAGCTCTCGACACTAGGTCAAGCACGACCGTATGCCATGGTTAAGGCGTTTTGACACCTCTGGCCTCACCACCACAATATTTGTCATCACCCGAGAGCCCGGACGGCCCTTAACTATAGCTCCATGACTCCAAAACATCTATAATTGCTCACACGACCGTGCTTTGCCGCGCTCGGCCGGATCCCGTGCATCCTACGGCTCTTGGCACCGGTCAAGCACGCCCGTACGCCATGGTTAAGCCATTTTGATGCCTCTCACCTCTCCACCATAGAGTTTTTCATCACCTGAGAGCCTGAAGGGCCCTTAACCATAGCTCCACGGCCTCAAAACTGCCATATTTGCACACACGACCATGCTGCCGCACGGTCGGTTCCAACGCATCCTATGGCTCTCGGCACTGAGTCAAGCATGCCCGTACGCCACGGTTAAGGCATTTTGACACCTCTGGCCTCTCTACCATAGCGTTTGCCATCGCTCAAGAGCCTCGAACAGCCCTTGACCTTGGCTCCATGGCTCCGTAACTGCCATATTTGCACACACGACCATGCCGCCGCACGGGCCCTTAACGCATCCTACGGCCGCGGTTCAACGCATCCTATGGCTCCCGGCTCCACCGCTTAGAACACCGAGTCAAGCATGCCCGTACGCCATGGTTAAGGCATTTTGACACCTCTAGCCTCTCCACCACAGCGTTTGTTGCCGCCCGAGAACCCGAATGGCCCTTAACCATGGCTCCACATCCATAATTGCTCTAGAACGCCATATTTGCACACACGACTATGCTACCGCCTCTCACCTCTCCACCATAGAGTTTTCCATCACCCGGTTCCTACATGTCCTACAGCTCTCGACACTAGGTCAAGCACGACCGTATGCCATGGTTAAGGCATTTTGACACCTCTGGCCTCTCTACCATAGCATTTGTCGTCGCTCGAGAGCCTGAACGGCCCTTAACCTCGGCTCCACGGCTCCAGAACTGCCATATTTGCACACACGACTTTGGTACCGCACGGCCGGTTCCTATGCGTCCTACGGCTCCTCGCACCAAGTCAAGCACGCCCATGCCCCATGGTTAAGGCATTTTAACACCTTTGGCCTCTCCACCACAGCGTTTATTATCGCTCGAGAACCAGAATGGCCCTTAACCATGGCTCCACAGCTCTAGAACTGCCATATTTGCACACACGACTATGCTACCGCACAAACCCCCTTCGCATGTCCTATAGCTCTCGACACTAGGTCAAGCACGACCGTATGCCATGGTTAAGGCGTTTTGACGCCTCTAGCCTCACCACCACAATATTTGTCATCACCCGAGAGCCCGAACGGCCCTTAACTATAGCTCCACGACTCTGCAACATCCATAATTGCACACACGACGTGCCGCCGCACGCCCGGATCCCGTGCATCCTATGGCTCTCGGCACCGGGTCAAGCACGCCCGTACGCCATGGTTAAGCCATTTTGATGCCTCTCACCTCTCCACCATAGAGTTTTTCATCACCCGAGAGCCCGAAGGGCCCTTAACCATAGCTCCACGGCCGCAAAACGCCATATTTCCACACACGACTTTGCTGCCGCACGGCCGGTTCCAATGCATCCTATGGCTCTCGGCACCGAGTCAAGCATGCCCGTACGCCATGGTTAAGGCATTTTGACACCTCTGGCCTCTCTACCATAGCGTTTGCCATCGCTCGAGAGCCTGAACGGCCCTTAACCTTGGCTCCACGGCTCCAGAACTACCATATTTGCACACACGACCATGCTGCCGCACGGCCGGGCCTTCAACGCATCCTATGGCTCCCGGCACCGAGTCAAGCATGCCCGTACGCCATGGTTAAGGCATTTTGACACCTCTAGCCTCTCCACCACAGCGTTTGTTGCCGCCGAGAACCCGAATGGCCCTTAACCATGGCTCCACAGCTCTAGAACCGCCATATTTGCACACACGAATATGCTACCGCACAGCCCGGTTCGTGCGTGTCCTACGCTCTTGACACTAGGTCAAGCATGACCGTATGCCATGGTTAAGGCATTTTGATGCCTTCCGGCCTCACCACCACAATATTTGTCATCACCCGAGAGCCCGAACGGCCCTTAACTACATCTCCACGACTCCGTAACATCCATAATTGCACACACGACCGTGCCGCCGCACGGCCGGATCCCGTGCATCCTATGGCTCTTGACACCGGGTCAAGCACGCCCGTACGCCATGGTTAAGCCATTTTGATGCCTCTCACCTCTCCACCATAGAGTTTTCTATCACCCGAGAGCCCGAAGGGCCCTTAACCATGCCTCCACGGCTCCAAAACGCCCATATTTGCACACTCGATCATGCTACCGCACGGCCGGTTCCAACGCATTTTATGGCTCCCGGCTACGAGTCAAGCATGCCCGTACGCCATGGTTAAGGCATTTTGACACCTATGGCCTCTCTACCATAGCGTTTGCCGTCACTCGAGAGCCCGAACGGCACTTAACCTCGGCCTCCACGGCTCCGTAACCGCCATATTTGCACACACGACTTTGCCGCCGCACGGCCGGTTCCTGCGCATCCTACGGCTCCTCGCACCAAGTCAAGCACACCTATGCACTATGGTTAAGGCGTTTTGACACCACCGGCCTCTCGACCACGCATTTGTTGCCGCCCAAGAACCCGAATGGCCCTTAACCATGGCTCCACCGCTCTAGAACCGCCATATTTGCACACACGACTATGCTACCGCACAGCCCGGTTCCTACGTGTCCTACGGCTCTTGACACTAGGTCAAGCACGACCGTATGCCATGGTTAAGGCGTTTTGACACATCCGGCCCCACCACCACAATGTTTGTCATCACCCGAGAGCCCGAACGGCCCTTAACTATAGCTCCACGACTCTGAACATCCATAATTGCACACACGACCGTGCCGGTGCACGGCCGGATCCCGTGCATCCTACGGCTCTCGGCACCGGTTCAAGCACACCCGTACGCCATGGTTAAGCCATTTTGATGCCTCTCACCTCTCCACCATAGAGTTTTCCATCACCCGAGAGCCCGAAGGGCCCTTAACCATGGCTCCACGGCAGTAAACCGCCACATTTGCACACACCATGCCGCCGCATGGTCGGTTCCAACGCGTCCTATGGCTCCCCCGCACCGAGTCAAGCAAGCCCGTACGCCATGGTTAAGGCATTTTGACACCTCCGGCCTCTCTACCCTAGCATTTGTCATCGCTCGAGAGCCCGAACGGCCCTTAACCTCGGCTCCACGGCTCCGTAACTGCCATATTTGCACACACGACTTTGCTGTGCGCACGGCCGGTTCCTATGCGTCCTACGGCTCCTCGCACCAAGTCAAGCACGCCCATGCACCATGGTTAAGGCGTTTTAACACCTTTGGCCTCTCCACCACAGTGTTTATTACCGCCCGAGAACCTGAATGGCCCTTAACCATGGCTCCACAGCTCTAGAACTGCCATATTTGCACACACGACTATGCTACCGCACAGCCAGTTCTTGCATGTCCTATAGCTCTCGACACTAGGTCAAGCATGTCCGTTTGCCATGGTTAAGGCATTTTGACGCCTCTGGCCTCACCACCACAATATTTGTCATCACCCGAGAGCCCGAACGACCCTTAACTATAGCTCCACGACTCCAGAACATCCATAATTGCACACACGACCGTGCCGCCGCACAAGCCCGGATCCCCGTGCATCCTACGGCTCTCGGCACCGGGTCAAGCACGCCCGTACGCCATGGTTAAGCCATTTTGATGCCTCTCACCTCTCCACCATAGAGTTTTTCATCACCCAAGAGCCCGAAGGGCCCTTAACCACGCTCCACGGCCGCAAAACAGCCATATTTGCACACACGACCATGCTGCCACACCTGGCGGTTCCAACGCATCCTATGGCTCTCGCACGAGTCAAGCATGCCCGTACGCCATGGTTAAGGCATTTTGACACCTCCGGCCTCTCTACCATAGCGTTTGCCATCGCTCGAGAGCCCGAACAGCCCTTAACCTTGGCTCCACGGCTCCGTAACCGCCATATTTGCACACACGACCATGCCGCCGCACGGCCGGTTCCAACGCATCCTATGGCTCCCGGCACCGAGTCAAGCATGCCCGTATGCCATGGTTAAGGCATTTTGACACCTCTAGCCTCTCCACCATAGCGTTTGTTGCCGCCTCGAGAACCCGAATGGCCCTTAACCATGGCTCCACAACCTCGAGAACCGCCATATTTGCACACACGAATATGCTACCGCACGCCGGTTCGTGCGTGTCCTACAGCTCTTGACACTAGGTCAAGCATGATCGTATGCCATGGTTAAGGCGTTTTGATGCCTCCGGCCTCACCACCACAATGTTTGTCATCACCCGAGAGCCCGAACGGCCCTTAACTACGCTCCACGACTCCGAACATCCATAATTGCACACACGACCGTGCCGCCGCACGGTCGATCCCGTGCATCCTATGGCTCTCGGCACCGGGTCAAGCACGTCCGTACGCCATGGTTAAGCCATTTTGATGCCTCTCACCTCTCCACCATAGAGTTTTCCATCACCCGAGAGCCTGAAGGGCCCTTAACCATGGCTCCACAGCAGTAAAACTGCCATATTTGCACACACGACCATGCTGCCGCATGGTCGGTTCCAACGCATTTTATGGATCCCGGATCTGAGTCAAGCATGCCTGTACGCCATGGTTAAGGCATTTTGACACCTCTGGCCTCTCTACCGTAGCATTTGCCATCACTCGAGAGCCTGAATGGCACTTAACCTTGGCTCCACGGCTCCAGAACTGCCATATTTGCACACATGACTTTGCTGCCGCACGGCCGGTTCCTGCGCATCCTACGGCTCCTCGCACCAAGTCAAGCACGCCTATGCACTATGGTTAAGGCGTTTTGACACCACTGGCCTCTCGACCACAGCATTTGTTGCCGCCCAAGAACCCGAATGGCCCTTAACCATGGCTCCACCGCTCTAGAACCGCCATATTTGCACACACGACTATGCTACCGCACGCCCGGTTCCTACGTGTCCTACAGCTCTCGACACTAGGTCAAGCACGACCGTATGCCATGGTTAAGGCGTTTTGACACATCCGGCCCCACCACCACAATGTTTGTCATCACCCGAGAGCCCGAACGGCCCTTAACTATAGCTCCACGACTCCGTAACATCCATAATTGCACACACGACCGTGCTTTGGTGCACGGCCGGATCCCGTGCATCCTACGGCTCTCGGCACCGGTTCAAGCACACCCGTACGCCATGGTTAAGCCATTTTGATGCCTCTCACCTCTCCACCATAGAGTTTTCCATCACCCGAGAGCCCGAAGGGCCCTTAACCATGGCTCCACAAACGGTAAAACGCCACATTTGCACACACGACCATGCCGCCGCATGGTCGGTTCCAACGCATTTTATGGATCCCGGCTCGAGTCAAGCATGCCCGTACGCCATGGTTAAGGCATTTTGACACCTCTCGCCTCTACCATAGCATTTGCCATCACTCGAGAGCCTGAATGGCACTTAACCTTGGCTCCACGGCTCCAGAACTGCCATATTTGCACACATGACTTTGCTGCCGCACGGCCGGTTCCTGCACATCCTACGGCTCCTCGCACCAAGTCAAGCACGCCTTTGCACTATGGTTAAGGCGTTTTGACACCACTGGCCTCTCGACCACAGCATTTGTTGCAGCCCAAGAACCCGAATGGCCCTTAACCATGGCTCCACCGCTCTAGAACTGCCATATTTGCACACACGACTATGCTACCGCACGCCGGTTCCTACGTGTCCCTCACGGCTCTCGACACTAGGTCAAGCACGACCGTATGCCATGGTTAAGGCGTTTTGACACATCTGGCCCCACCACCACAATGTTTGTCATCACCCGAGAGCCCGAACGGCCCTTAACTATAGCTCCACGACTCCAGAACATCCATAATTGCACACATGACTGTGCTGGCGCACGGCCGGATCCTGTGCATCCTACGGCTCTCGGCACCGGTTCAAGCACATCCGTACGCCATGGTTAAGCCATTTTGATGCCTCTCACCTCTCCACCATAGAGTTTTCCATCACAATGTTTGTCATCACCTGAGAGCCCGAACGGCCCTTAACTATAGCTCCACGACTCCAGAACATCCATAATTGCACACACGACTGTGCTGGTGCACGGCCGGATCCTGTGCATCCTACGGCTCTCGGCACCGGTTCAAGCACACCCGTATGCCATGGTTAAGCCATTTTGATGCCTCTCACCTCTCCACCATAGAGTTTTCCATCACTCGAGAGCCTGAAGGGCCCTTAACCATGGCTCCACGGCAGTAAAACTGCCACATTTGCACACACGACCATGCTGCCGCATGGTCGGTTCCAACGCGTCCTATGGCTCCCGGCACTGAGTCAAGCACGCCCGTACGCCATGGTTAACGCATTTTGACACCTCTGGCCTCTCTACCATAGCGTTTATCGTCGCTCGAGAGCCTGAACGGCCCTTAACCTCGGCTCCATGGCTCCAGAACTGCCATATTTGCACACACGACTTTGCTGCCGCACGGCCGGTTCCTATGCGTCCTACGGCTCCTCGCACCAAGTCAAGCACACCCATGCACCATGGTTAAGGCGTTTTAACACCTTTGGCCTCTCCACCACAGCGTTTATTACTGCCCGAGAACCCGAATGGCCCTTAACCATGGCTCCACAAATTCTAAACGCCATATTTGCACACACGACTATGCTACCGCACAGCCAGTTCCTGCATGTCCTATAGCTCTCGACACTAGGTCAAGCACGACCGTATGCCATGGTTAAGGCGTTTTGACACCTCTGGCCTCACCACCACAATATTTGTCATCACTCGAGAGCCCGAACGGCCCTTAACTATAGCTCCACGACTCTAGAACATCCATAATTGCACACACGACTGTGCTGCCGCACAGCCGGATCCTGTGCATCCTACGGCTCTCGGCACCGGGTCAAGCACGGCCGTACGCCATGGTTAAGCCATTTTGATGCCTCTAAACTCTCCACCATAGAGTTTTTCATCACCCGAGAGCCCGAAGGGCCCTTAACCACAGCTCCACGGCCGCAAAACGCCATATTTGCACACACGACCATGCCGCCGCACGGTCGGGTTCCAACGCATCCTATGGCTCTCGGACCGAGTCAAGCATGCCCGTACGCCATGGTTAAGGCATTTTGACACCTCTGGCCTCTCTACCATAGCGTTTGCCATCGCCGAGAGCCCGAACGGCCCTTAACCTTGGCTCCACGGCTCCGAACCGCCATATTTGCACACACGACCATGCCGCGCACGGCCGGGCTCCAACGCATCCTATGGCTCCCGGCACCGAGTCAAGCATGCCCGTACGCCATGGTTAAGGCATTTTGACACCTCTAGCCTCTCCACCACAAACGTTTGTTGCCGCCTCGAGAGCCTGAATGGCCCTTAACCATGGCTCCACAGCTCTAGAACTGCCATATTTGCACACACGAATATGCTACCGCACGGCCGGTTCGTGCGTGTCCTACGGCTCTTGACACTAGGTCAAGCATGACCGTATGCCATGGTTAAGGCGTTTTGATGCCTCTGGCCTCACCACCACAATGTTTGTCATCACCCGAGAGCCCGAACGGCCCTTAACTATAGCTCCACGACTCCGTAACATCCATAATTGCACACACGACCGTGCCGCCGCACGGCCGATCCCGTGCATCCTATGGCTCTCGGCACCGGGTCAAGCACGCCCGTACGCCATGGTTAAGCCATTTTGATGCCTCTCACCTCTCCACCATAGAGTTTTCCATCACCCGAGAGCCTGAAGGGCCCTTAACCATGCCTCCACGGCTCCAAAACTGCCATATTTGCACACTCGACCATGCTGCCGCACGGTCGGTTCCAACGCATTTTATGGCTCCCGGCTCTGAGTCAAGCATGCCTGTACGCCATGGTTAAGGCATTTTGACACCTCTAGCCTCTCTACCATAGCATTTGCCATCACTCGAGAGCCTGAACGGCACTTAACCTCGGCCTCCACGGCTCCAGAACTGCCATATTTGCACACACGACTTTGCTACCGCACGGCCGGTTCCTGCGCATCCTACGGCTCCTCGCACCAAGTCAAGCACGCCTATGCACTATGGTTAAGGCGTTTTGACACCACTGGCCTCTCGACCACAGCATTTGTTGCCGCCCAAGAACCCGAATGGCCCTTAACCATGGCTCCACCGCTCTAGAACTGCCATATTTGCACACACGACTATGCTACCGCACAAATGGTTCCTACGTGTCCTACGGCTCTCGACACTAGGTCAAGCACGACCGTATGCCATGGTTAAGGCGTTTTGACACCTCCGGCCCCACCACCACAATGTTTGTCATCACCCGAGAGCCCGAACGGCCCTTAACTATAGCTCCACGACTCCGAACATCCATAATTGCACACATGACCGTGCCGGCGCACGGCGGATCCCCGTGCATCCTACGGCTCTCGGCACCGGTTCAAGCACATCCGTACGCCATAGTTAAGCCATTTTGATGCCTCTCACCTCTCCACCATAGAGTTTTCCATCA
>JAENPR010002359.1:0-60455 GCA_018135685.1 Themeda triandra | reverse complement strand
GAATGGTACGAGCTCACCACATACCATTCCCCCTCAACTCCAAGCGGCAATGGCATCGTCCGGTCTAGTCGAACTTCCGTCTCTTGCGGAAGCAAGAGCGAGTGGTGTGTACGAAAGGTCCGTGGTTCCGGTTCTCCCGATATATCGCCTCCTTAGGTAGGACCGGACAGGATATCTTCATACAGGGTTTGAGTTTACCGTGCCACCACATCATCTCCTTCACAAGGGCTCTCCACACCGGGAAATTCTCCTTAAGTCACGTATCATCTGTCCCGAGGGCTCTCCACAGCGGGGTCTTCTCAAGTCTCATGTACCCGCCACAGGTACCTCTCATCAGGATGCCTAGGATGCACCCCCGGCAAGACTCGTCTTAGGGCCAGCCCTCAAGACTCGTCGTAGATCCTGTCCAGTCGACTCAACCCTCACCCTCCATGCACCCAAGTCACATGCACAATACCTCCAGATCCTCACCACCAAGTCCACCAAGGCTGGCATCCCAAGCCAAACCATTCCCGGGGTTCACCACCCGTATCACATCACAGATACAATGCGAAGTGGAGTTATAATAATAAGTATGGTGATATAAAGTGCAAGCAAGCAGAGAGGTAATAATATAAAGTGCGAGCGCAAAAGCAGGGTAACATGGTGAAGGGTTTCATTCAAGGTAAATATGGCTTAGGCAAAAGCATGCATCAAAATACTAGCAAAGGAATAAATATAAAGCGCTAGCAGTTCTAAACATGCAATGTCTAATAGGATTCTCTAAAAGAAGGTGCTGCCATGACACCTGCGATGTCGAGGTAGTAGTGGTACAAGTCCGATCCAATCGTAGTTGTACAAGCCCTCCTTTGTCGGACGTAGTCGATTAGCGGGCTCCTCCTCCTAAATCGACTCTGTAATCGAGACATAATAGTCGCGTTAGCGACCCCTATAGAATCCACAAAGAACCAAATAAGTATTAAAAAGATCCAAATGCACTTGAACATAGGCTCATGAGATAAAGCTCGATTTTAGATGAATTTTGATATAAAGATCATAATTTTTGGAGCTCGTATGAATTAGTTATGAATTTCTGAAGTTTAATACAATTTCTGAAAAAGAAAAAGGGGCAGGTTAATCTAAGGCTGACACGTGTCATGTTCTGGTAGGTCCACGTGGCCGCAGTGTATGACAGGTGGGTCCTAGGTCAACGGTCAACGTTGACCGGGCCCCATGTGGGTTCTGTAGGGCCGAGTCAGGGCTCGGGTATGGGCTAACGGGCCGGACTGGCCCGGATCGGGCCCGCCACGTGTCGGAAAGTGGCGCTGTCCACGTCGTCTTATGGGCCTCCACGGGCTTAGCTTACGGGCTCGGCCCGGGTCCGGGTCTACGCGCCGGTCCACGGTGGACGGTAGGTACGTGGTCCATAGACCGCGCGGGGAGGTCTTCGTGAACCGAGTCTATTTTCCTTTCTTCTCCTCGTGGTCCGCGTGCTCTTGGTCTATGGGGCGTTGTACAGCGGGCGCATCGGCTCACGGCGATCGGTGTATGGTGGACAGGCTTCTGTGGGTCCCGTCATCAGTTCCTCTGGTTCACCTGGACCGAGTCTATCCGGTCAAGGCTTCACCATCTTCATCTCCTCTTTCCCAACTTGCTCAGTTCACGGCGAGGCATGGCCGCCGGCGGCAAGGTCGGGCACGTGGCCTCGTCGGTCGTTCGTGGCTACAGGTAGCGAGCACTTCGGCATCGCGGGATCAGGGTGAGCACAATCATGGCACCAGCACGGTCCGGGAGCCTCTACGGCCGGCCGCGGCGGCGGGGCAAAGACGGTGGCGCCGGCGCGCGATGCCAAGAGGGCTACGGCTGCGTCTTCGTTCAATAGGCGCGTGCTTCGGTCGATTGGCAACACAAGGCGCTAGATTGGCTTGACGGCGGTGACCAAATCATGCGGCGGCGCGCGGTGCACGGCGGCGGCGCACGGCGAGCGTGGCGGCGCGTCGGCCGGGGTAATTGCAAGGGACCCAGGCTCCATCTTCTACGCGGCCAGGTGCAGCGGCTTATGGCGGAGCTTGGCGACACGTCTTCGTTTAGCGAGGTAGCCGGAGGCGAGAGGGGGCGACACGACATGGCGGCGCTCTAGAGCACCGCTGCGGCGGCATGGCTCCATGTCTGTGGGCTTCCCGGGGTCCTCCGTTTGGCTTAGCGCGCGCATGGAGTGCACAGCGTCGGTACAGGTCCAGATCGGGGCTCGGAGGCATCCAAGGGCTAACTGTGTGTCCATGGTGGGGCCTCACCGCGACGGGCATATTTCGCGGCGAAGGCATGGTGGCGCTCTGGGTGCGCACAGCGCGATGGGGGTCATGTCAGCGAGGTGGCCAAAGAACTACGGACTCCATCTTCTACTACTAGCACGCGCACGGCGCGTCCTAGGTCATGGCGAGGGCAAAGGTATAGCCGGGCGGCTCACCTTGCGTAGTAGGTGTTGCAGGGCTCAGCGTGGCATTACGGCGAGGCTGCGGTGTAGGAGAAGTAGTCGTTCATCGTGAGGACGCAATCCGGCTGTGGTAGCTTCTCCGGCACGGCACTGCTTCTCTTCCGGCGGCTACAGCTTCTTCTCCTCCTCCGGTGGCGTCTTCTTCTTTTCCCCGCCTCCCTCTTCTCCTTTCCTCCCCTTCTTCCTCTGATTCTAGGTGGCTGCTGGTGTGAATTGGCAAGGACACATGCGGCGGCGGCTTGGGGAGAACCTAGGGCTCTGGCCGAGCTTTTATAGGAGGATCGGCGAGGGCAGAGCACCGGCGGACGGTGATCATGGCCACGGGCGTGATCAAGCGGTTGCAGGGTGCTCAAGCTGTCGCAGTCGGGCTCGGCTGGGTCCCAATTGGCAGCGAGGGTGGCCAATTTGGCTTCGCGGCCAAGAAAGAGGGGAGCAGGGGCGCGGCAACGGCATGTGCTGGGCGCGCGAGAGAAAAATGCCCGCACCGTGGGCATCTCGTGCGCAGGCGCTGTCGGGGCTTTGTCTCTCCAGCTGGCGCGTATGGAGGCCGTCGATACTGCAGGGGGAAGAATCGAGCGGCGGCAGTTCATCTTGGCGGCCACGCCTGCTCTGCCCCGGTCAAAAGTAGGAGGAGAGGGGGACCGGTGAAACATATGCCAGGTGGGGCCGCCAGGGAAGGCGCCCATCGCCTGTCGTCTTCCTCCAGTGGGCCGGTGTGGGCTCTGTCCCGGTTTTTAGGCATAAAAGGCCTGGCAATTGATGGAGGTTCCACGGGCCGGCCTGGCTGCTTACAGGGCCACGTTTGTTGGTCGGGCCGCGAAATGAGAGAAAGAGAGGAGAGTAGATGGCGGGCCGGGCCGGGCGATTTACGCGAGAGAAAGAAAGAGAGAAGGGCTTGGCTGGTGGCTGGCTCGGGGTCATGGGCCAAATGGCCTTTGCCATTTCTATTTCTTTTCCCATTCCTTTTCTTTTTTCTCGTTTTGGCTTCTCTTACATATGTGTAGGTATTTGTTTGATGTATGTCACATGCAATGTTGTAGGGGTGGTCTTAGGTGGTCATAGGCTAGGTTAGGGTATTATTCCCCACATAGTAATTATATACATTTGCATATTTATGTGTTTATTGATTTGATGTCAATACAAGGGAAAAACCCAATAAACTCCAACTCATTCATAATGCTTAAAGTGCTAGAAAAAGATGCATGACTCCCTATGTGATAATAACTATGGATCAAGTAGGTCCCACTAGTGATTAAGCTACGGTGGTTCTAAATGTGTATCCATTAACATGGCTTAGGGGTTATCACTAGGGTACAACTTAGTTGGTGGGTGATCATAGGTTCTACTAGCAAGTAGGTGAGTTCATCCTAGAAGCTCAATCATGTCATTATATATAGGGATAAGCTTACAGGGTTATGCTAAGTCATGTCCTTAGGATATAAGGGTTTAACTTAGGGTCCTAATCACATGTGGCTTAAGGGGGGGTTAAGACACATGTGATGATGTGCTATTTGCGTATCTAGGTAGGGTTATCTACATGACAAGCAACAAACATGGGTTTGTTTAGAAAAATTTTGTAGTTGGGATTTTTGTGTTTGGTGAATTTTCCGGGTTGTTACAGATCCTACCCCTTATCGAATCTCGTCCCGAGATTTAAGGTGTGTAGTACTACTCGAAGTGGTAAAGTGAAGTGTACTCCATCTATGACGCCTTGTTCGTCATGGCTTGATATAGTTGCTCCATTGTGCTGTAGAAGTGAGTCGTGATGCCTTGATCTCTCTGTCCTGATCCTTGATAGAGTGTGAGCAAGCTCCGTGTTGATGTAGATGCACCGGGTAGATCTTAGGGTTTCGAAAAAGATCATTTCAAAGATAGTCAGGTAGTTGCAATTGTAGAAGGTTCCAGCGCATGGTTAGCATGGGGATGAGGTCCAGATTAGTGTAGAATATATCGGGTCTTTCTAGTCAAGGAGTGTATCTTAGGCTCCTGATTTCGATCCAGGGTCTAGTGGGTTATGGGTCAACCACACTTCCGCTGCGCAACTCCGATAGGTTTAGATATCCTCCGTGTCTTCCATTAGGGTGCCTTCTCTAAACTGAGATGATCATCTAGGCCACAGGATGTGGTAAAGTGGAATTGATTGAGACGGGTCATAAAAGGGCGAGGCTACTCCTAACCTACTTCTCTAGGGCTTATTGGGCGAAGTGCAGAAAGAACAATTGATATTAAAAAGGTAAATTGGTGATGAAAGGGTAAACTTGTATTAATGGTAGACCAAATTCTGGTACAAATATGGAGGATCATACATGAACTTGAGGTACTAGACAAGACATCATTATAGCTTGAATGGTACTAGATAAAACATGAGGTAATTACATTCTCCATATCAAGGGGCACTATGTGCTGCTAGGTGGGTAAGCTGAAAGCGGGCAGCTCGTGTAGCACTTCGAATCTTCTTGGCTGAACCTTGAATCGGCTTGAACTGGATCTCAGCTGGTGGAGTGTTGTAGTTCCTCGGGCAGTTGATGACTCTGTGACCCGGTTTACCACAACCAAAACAAGTGATAGGCTCACTGCTTGTAGGGGTTGGCACAACGTCCTTTTGGTTGCCCGATCTTGGTGTAGAGCGGTTCGATGCAGGATGCCTAGGGCGAGTATGAGTATGGCAAGTCTGTGTAGAATGGTCCTGAGCGAGGTGATCCTGAGTGAAAGAGTCCTCAGTAGGGTGAGAGTAGTCAGTGGTGTAGGTACCATCATACCAACTCGAACCTGGTACATCCTCCTTGATGTAGCGAGTGCGGTCCGTCGAAGGTGCATCTTCACGGTACCTCTTGTGCTCAGAAGAGCGGAATGATTCCTTTAGTCTACGCTTCTTTTCCTTGTACTCCTTGATAGCTTCCATGCGGTCTCTCTCTATTTGGATGCATCTGTCGATCAAGTTACACAGGGTGTAACTCTTGACACCACTAAGGCTCAGCTTGATCTTTGAGTTCAGTCCTTTCCTATAGTAGTAAACCTTTTCCTTCTCATCTTTCTTGATCGAGGGGTGCATAGCGTAGCAAGTTAGTGAAGCGTGTTGTGTACTCCCATATCTTGTCCTTGCCCATTCGATGTCGCGGAACTCTTCGCCTTGGCTTCGAAGACTCCTTCAGAATGTGGTGCTCAATGAAAGCTTCCACAAACTCTTCCCGGAGATGTTGGCGGGGTTCGTGTGCGCCACAAGAGCTATCCCACCAATCGCGTGGAGCACCTGTGAGCTGGTGGGTGGCGACCGTAACACGCTCCTCATCATCGCGTGCACTTTATCACATTGAGCTTCTTCTCGATCTCCCCGAGCCGGTCATCGGCCGCGAGAGGTTCGAGGTCGGGCCCGTCATAGGTGGGTGGCCTGAGCTTCATAAATCCTTCCAACTTCCGCTGAAAGTCATTGGGTGGATAGCGATTCAGCACGTCCTCGGCAAGAGTCTCCATGAGGTGCGTCTCGCCGAGACATTACTTCAGCCAGAAGGGGTGGGCGATGGTCTCCTCCAAAGAACATCACCGGTGGGTGGGGGCGGAGGCGGAGGAAGATCTCTTCCGATAGGGACCCCATCAGGCGAACCACGACCGAAGGGGTTACCATGCTGCAGAGAAGGAGTGTGAGGTTCCACACGTCCGCCATGATGAACACGTCCACATCTACGACCAAGTGCACGACCACGGATGATCGGTGCAGGGGAAGGAGCATTGTGGTTCCTCAGGCGTTTAGAGCGACGGGTCGTCATCTGGGTGCAACGGTCCCAAATATTAGTGCAAGTGATATGACTTTTTAGCAATTTAATGTAATAAAGCAATTTAAACAATTTAAAACATTTTAAGCTAGTCCTACACTCAATCAAAGATGCGAGAAGAACCATAAAATGCGATAAAATCCAAGCACTCATTACATTGGGTTTAGTTACAAGGCGATATCCTTGGTAGCTATACCAAGAGATTCGCGAGGAAACGTACTACGCGTAGGTATCTCATGGTGGTAGACATTCTACTCTACTCATGGTATGACTTGTAGCTAAATGGGGTTCATCTTCATTCCTCTACCTACCCCCTTATCATGATGGGTCTTGTCTATAGAGTGAAACTGGTTGAGTAATGGACTTTCTTCAAATTTTTTTCCTATCAGACGCTTGGGTCTAGGTGTGTTCGGCTTCATCCCATTACCCTATGGCACTATTGGAGGCATCGAGGGCATGGGTAATAGACGTTAGGAGGTCATGCTCGAGGAGTTTTTACACATCATGCATCATAAATTGAAGAGCTGTATGTGCAGTAAGCTGCACAGGAGTAAAGATAGTGGTTTCCGACACATGAATGGTTTAGACCTTCGCTGTGGCACCTCTTCGCTTGGGAGAATCTGTAGAGTCACCATGTAGCAGACTTCGTCTCCTCTAGGCACTACCCATTTGTGGCACGTCTATTGTTACATGTCTTCAGAGACTCCTTATTCTTGAAGCACTTCTTGAAGGACTTGGGCGTATCCTTCGTGATACTCGAGGTAGAAGAACATGCTCTTCAAGATCGTCATTCATATAGTGGCCCAAGAACATGGTCAGCAAGTCCAATATAAGGGGTAAGCCATGCACAAAATGGTGCAAGGTCGGTAATATAACCGAAAGAAGGGCTGGATTAACCTATTCTATCGTCCAATCCTGAGGGTCTCGTCCTAGGGTCAAGCATGGAGCTGATACCAACTGAAACATCCTCAATTTTCCACGAAGGGAAATCTCACTGAATGATATACATCAGTCGATAATCAATTCCATACATCGAACTATAAACTAAAGAGTACAAATAGAGGGGTTTACAACAATATTTACAACGCCACAAGGTGTAAACAAAGTATCTCTAACATCCAGAACAGCTTGAGAAGGCGAAAGTATCACGGAAGCAACTCCAAACTCCAACTTGAGCGCAGGCATGAGACCTTCTAATCCGTTTGAAATCTCTGAGAAGCAGGAAAATCTGCACATCGCGCATGTGTGCGGCCATGGTCAAGACCGAATGAGCTTTAGTGGAAAAGAGAAAATAAGGGATCCGCGATCCTATAGTTTGGCCGTGGTTTGCATCCTAGCGCATGCGAAGTAGCAACAAGTAACAATAATAGTAATAATAATAATAGTCCAGTTTAACACATTCCCATTCCCACACACACATCCCATCCATCCCAAATCCATCTCCGTCCATCGCAAATCCATCCCAATCCATCTCAAATCCATCCCAATCCATCTCAAATCCATCACCACACCTCCATCACCAAGTCTCACCATATCTCACGCTCAAGTCGGCGACCAACTCCCTCTCGGTGCTGTCTCGGCGGCCCGATCCACAACCCGACTCACGGCCGGAAAGCTCGGGAAGGTAGAACACTCCTCGACTAGTCGACGAAACGTAGGTCACGTAATGGCCATAACCGAGGCCGTGGTATGCGCATAGATCGATCAACTCGCAGAGTGTGTACACCCGTACCCACCCGGATCGCCATCATAGACGTGCGCACGCCTAGGCCGATTCCGGACGACCTTCTAACCTCGGACAATACCATTCGCCACCCAGCCCTAGAAAGTAACGGCTACCGTGCAACACCCCGGGACCGGATCAACGGAACCGGCTACCCCTCCAATGGTACTGTTGAATATAATGGTACAGGCTCACCACATACCATTCCCCCTCAACTCCAAGCAGCAATGGCATCATCCAGTCTAATCGAACTTCCATCTCTTGCGGAAGCAAGAGCGAGTGGTGTGTACGAAAGGTCCGTGGTTCCGGTTCTCCCGATATATCAGTCCTTAGGTAGGACCAGACAGGATATCTTCATACAGGGTTTGAGTTTACCGTGCCACCACAGCACCTCCTTCCCGAGGGCTCTCCACACCGGGAGATTCTCCTTAAGTCATGTATCATCTGTCCCGAGGGCTCTCCACAGCGGGGTCTTCTCAAGTCTCATGTACCCGCCACAGGTACCTCTCATCGGGATGCCTAGGATGCACCCCCGGCAAGACTCGTCTTAGGGCCCGCCCTCAAGACTCATCGTAGATCCTGTCCAGTCGACTCAACCCTCACCCTCCACGCAAAAGCAAGCAAGCAGAGAGCTAATAATATAAAGTGCGAGCGCAAAAGCGGGGTAACATGGTGAAGGGTTTCAATCAAGGTAAATATGGCTCAGGCAAAAGCATGCATCAAAATACTAGCAAAGGAATAAATATAAAGCGCTAGCAGTTCTAAACATGCAATGTCTAATAGGATTCTCTAAAAGAAGGTGCTGCCATGACACCTGCGATGTCGAGGTAGTAGTGGTACAAGTCCGATCCAATCGTAGTTGTACAAGCCCTCCTTTGTCGGACGTAGTCGATCAGCGGGCTCCTCCTCCTAAATCGACTCTGTAATCGAGACATAATAGTCGCGTTAGTGACTCCTATAGAATCCACAAAGAACCAAATAAGTATCAAAAAGATCCAAATGCACTCGAACATAGGCTCATGAGATAAAGCTCGATTTTAGGTGAATTTCGATATAAAGATCATAATTTTTGGAGCTCGTATGAATTAGTTATGAATTTCTGAAGTTTAATACAATTTCTGAAAAAGAAAAAGGGGCAGGTTAATATAAGGCTGACACGTGTCATGTTCTGGTAGGTCCACGTGGCCACAGTGTATGACAGGTGGGTCCCAGGTCAACGGTCAATGTTGACCGGGCCCCATGTGGGTTCTGTAGGGCCGAGTCAGGGCCCGGGTATGGGCTAACGGGCCGGACTGGCCCGGATCAGGCCCGCCACATGTCGGAAAGTGGCGCTGTCCACGTCGTCTTATGGGCCTCCACGGGCTTAGCTTACGGGCTCAGCCAGGTCTGGTCTACGCGCGCCGGTCCACGGTGGACGGTAGGTACGTGGTCCATAGACCGCAGGGGAGGTCTTCGTGAACCGAGTCTATTTTCCTTTCTTCTCCTCGTGGTCCGCGTGCTCTTGGTCTATGGGGCGTTGTACAGCGGGCGCATCGGCTCACGGCGATCGGTGTATGGTGGACAGGCTTCTGTGGGTCCCGTCGTCAGTTCCTCTGGTTCACCTGGACCGAGTCTATCCGGTCAAGGCTTCACCATCTTCATCTCCTCTTTCCCAACTTGCTCAGTTCACGGCGAGGCATGGCCGCCGGCGGCAAGGTCGGGCATGTGGCCTCGTCGGTCGTTCGTGGCTACAGGTAGCGAGCACTTCGGCATCGCGGGATCAGGGCGAGCACAATCATGGCACCAGCGCGGTCCGGGAGCCTCCCTACGCTGCTGGCCGCGGCGGCGGCAGTACGATGGCGCCGGCGCGCGATGCCAAGAGGGCTACGGCTGCGTCTTCGTTCAATAGGCGCGTGCTTCGGTCGATTGGCAACACAAGGCGCTAGATTGGCTTGACGGCGGCGACCAAATCATGCGGCGGCGCGTGGTGCGCGGCGGCGACGAACGGCGAGCGTGGCGGCGCGTCGGCCGGGGTAATTGCAAGGGACCCGGGCTCGATCTTCTACGCGGCCAGGTGCAGCGGCTTATGGCGGAGCTTGGCGACACGTCTTCGTTTAGCGAGGTAGCCAGAGGCGAGAGGGGGCGGCACGACATGGCGACACTCTAGAGCACCGCTGCGGCGGCATGGCTCCATGTCTGTGGGCTTCCCGGGGTCCTCCGTTTGGCTTAGCGCGCGCACGGAGTGCACAGCGTCGGTACAGGTCCAGATCGGGGCTCGGAGGCATCCAAGGGCTAACTGTGTGTCCATGGTGGGGCCTCGCCACGACGGGCATATTTCGCGGCGATGGCATGGTGGCGCTCTGGGCACGCACAGCGCGATGGGGGTCATGTCAGCGAGGTGGCCAAAGAACTACGGACTCCATCTTCTACTACTAGCGCGCGCACGGCGCGTCCTAGGTCATGGCGAGGGCAAAGGTATAGCCGGTGACGATGGCCAGGACAGCAGGTAACCATGGTTGGCAAAGCAAGGCCCGGGGAGAGGGGAAAGGCGGCGGTGGCGGCTCACCTTGCGTAGTAGGTGTTGCAGGGCTCGGCGTGGCGTTACGGCGAGGCTGCGGTGTAGGAGAAATAGTCGTTCGTCGTGAGGACGCAATCCGGCTGTGGTAGCTTCTCCGGCGCGGCACTGCTTCTCTTCCAGCGGCTACAGCTTCTTCTCCTCCTCCGGCGGCATCTTCTTCTTTTCCCCGCCTCCCTCTTCTCCTTTCCTCCCCTTCTTCCTCCGATTCTAGGTGGCTGCTGGTGTGAATTGGCAAGGACACATGCGGCGGCGGCTTGGGGAGAACCTAGGGCTCTGGCCGAGCTTTTATAGGGGGATCGGCGAGGGCAGAGCACCGGCGGACGGTGATCGCGGCCACGGGCGTGATCAAGTGGTTGCAGGGTGCTCAAGCTGTCGCAGTCGGGCTCGGCTGGGTCCCAATTGGCAGCGAGGGTGGCCAATTTGGCTTCGCGGCCAAGAAAGAGGGGAGCAGGGGCGCGGCAACGGCACGTGCTGGGCGCGCGAGAGAAAAATGCCCGCGCCGTGGGCATCTCGTGCGCAGGGGCTGTCGGGGCTTTGTCGCTCCAGCTGGCGCGTATGGAGGCCGTCGATACTACAGGGGGAAGAATCGAGCGGCGGCAGTTCATCTTGGCGCCCACGCCTGCTCTGCCCCGGTCAAAAGCAGGAAGAGAGGGGGACCGGCGAAACGTATGACAGGTGGGGCCGCCAGGGAAGGCGCCCATCGCCTGTCGTCTTCCTCCAGTGGGCCGGTGTGGGCTCTGTCCCAGTTTTTAGGCATAAAAGGCCTGGCAATTGATGGAGGTTCCACGGGCCGGCCTGGCTGCTTATAGGGCCACGTTTGTTGGTCGGGCCGCGAAATGAGAGAAAGAGAGGAGAGTGGATGGCGGCTGGGCCGGCTGATTTGCGAGAGAAAGAAAGAGAGAAGGGGCTTGCTGGTGGGCTGGCTCGGGGTCATGGGCCAAATGGCCTTTGCCATTTCTATTTCTTTTCCCATTCCTTTTCTTTTTCTGTTTTGGCTTCTCTTACATATGTGTAGGTATTTGTTTGATGTATGTCACATGCAATGTTGTAGGGGTGGTCTTAGGTGGTCATAGGCTAGGTTAGGGTATTATTCCCCACATAGTAATTATATACATTTGCATATTTATGTGTTTATTGATTTGATGTCAATACAAGGGAAAAACCCAATAAACTCCAACTCATTCATAATGCTTAAAGTGCTAGAAAAAGATGCATGACTCCCTATGTGATAATAACTATGGATCAAGTAGGTCCCACTAGTGATTAAGCTAGGGTGGTTCTAAATGTGTATCCATTAACATGGCTTAGGGGTTATCACTAGGGTACAACTTAGTTGGTGGGTGATCATAGGTTCTACTAGCAAGTAGGTGAGTTCATCCTAGAAGCTCAATCATGTCATTATATATAGGGATAAGCTTACAGGGTTATGCTAAGTCATGTCCTTAGGATATAAGGGTTTAACTTAGGGTCCTAATCACATGTGGCTTAAGGGGGGTTAAGACACATGTGATGATGTGCTATTTGCGTATCTAGGTAGGGTTATCTACATGACAAGCAACAAACATGGGTTTGTTTAGAAAAATTTTGTAGTTGGGATTTTTGTGTTTGGTGAATTTTTCGGGTTGTTACATAGGTGGCAGGTGGAGACAGCTCTGTCCATCCCTTGTGTCCTCCACATTCGGGTTTGGCATAGAGCTGTATACTGGTATCGCCTGGCAGACCAGGTGCTCTCCAGTGCCTGAAGTAAGTTGACAGTGACCAGACTAACTTATCTTAGAATCTCTGACCCTATATAACAAGCATGTATTTGTATGATCATTGCTTACTTAACATAGCTATTTAGGGATGCCTGCTCCAGTTTAGGTTATTCTTTATTCTTTCATTTATTCGTATCCTTGAGATTGTCTCGAGTGTGTGTGTCATTTATCCAGAAACCAATATTTATCTTTTACCCCAATTTAGCCTAGTTGGTACACTAGCTAGCAGATACATGATGGTATTTAACAACTTCTTTACCCATTGTTTCCCTGAGGATAATTACGATACCCTAGAATACTCTTAGGTGAAAGCTACAACGGTATCCGTGCGCTTGCGGATTTCTCTGAACGCATTAACAAATACCAATAAGCTTTCTGGCACCGTTGCCAAGGAAGCAATTGGTGTAAAGATTTTGATATTTGTCTTGATATCTCTTAACCTAGTTGCCACTAGCTTTTGTGGGTTTTGTTTATATAAAAAATCATCATGAGCCCAGGGTGCTCTATCATTCATGAATAATCAAATCACCACCCTGCCATCGCATAGATAAGTATACATGCATGTACACACTAACTCTATGTAGATAGAGAAAAAATCATCATCAAGAGAAAACAATCCCATCAAATGTGACGAAATGACAATACATGGCATCACTCACAATTCAATCACAAATTATGAGTGATGAGCTGATCAAGGTATGTGAGAACCAACCCAAAAACATGTTATACCTTCTAAATTTATTTTCACCACTTTGCATGTTTATCATATATCTAGTGCTTTCAAAGCAAAAGGCTAGATTTGCATGCATATCACATGTTTAAATTTCCTTCAAAAAAACATGGCATGTTTGATTAGATCATTTTCATCCACCCCATTTGCATTGCCTTGCATAGTAAAATAAAATGGTTCTCCATTTCATTTTTCAATGTCCGTACATCCGTTTGAATCAATCTCATGTGTATCATTTTCATGCTACCTTTTTTCAACTCTAGTATGCTTTGGTTTGGGAGTATTGGTCATTCCCGATGATCACACTTCCATAGGCTTTTTAAATTAAGCATGGTGCTTAGGTTAATTAGCCTACCTTAATCAAATGAGACATGGAGTCAATTTTGATTACTTGAGCCAAAAATTACTAGTATAGACTTTGGTTGTATGCTGGACTAACCCCCGCAGGAATTTCACAAATCCATAAGGGTAAGTCTTTGAGATAATTTCATAACGAGGTAATTAAAATTTTATTTGGTGAACTTTGAATGAAACCTTGATCAAAAGAAAAAATGAATCTCAAACCTGCCAAGCCAAAACCACATAAAGATCCCGATGGCATGGTGAAAACAAGAAGTGCAATCATCCTCATCCATCTCCGGGTGAGATTTTACAAATTCAAGCTCAACTTGTCATGGAGAAGTCTTGCTCAATAGACTGAAAATGGTGAGTCCTTGCCGAAGGTAAATCGGTATTTATCTCATATTTGATTTCCAAACAATTTTTATTTGAATTCTGCATGCTTACCTTCCCACCAAAATATTTTTTTGCATAAAAACTAAAAATAATCTAAAGATAAAAAATTATATTTTGCATAATAAATTGTTCTCACCCTATTTTTGAAATTTTGCAAATGCATCAATAAAAAAAACTTTTGCTTTCCAAATAAAATAAGCAATGATTTTTCTTAAAAAAGATAAAAATAAAAATAACAACATGACTTTTGAAAATGAGCTTAAGGCTATAATTGCAATATCGTTCCTTCGGTATTTTTGTCACTAACCTTACAGTTCGAACAAAAAGAACGAAGGCCTGAAATGCAAAGGTAAATTCAGCCCAACAATCATTTCAACAATGAAGCACATTCAAAAGGGAAGTGCCACAATCCAAACTTGATTTTGCATATTGCAAAATTCAAGTATGGGGGTAAGCTTGGCTAAAGCGTCTCATGAGAAGCTTCATTGATTTCAGTTTTGGCTGTCTTTACCTTGTCTTAATTGTATGCCTAGCTCTCCATGATAAAGTCACCAAAATTATATATATAAAAATTTTATAAATGAATAAATATCACTTTTCATTTACTAATTTTTTATAATAATAATTTTTCTTAGCATAATAAATTTATTCAAAATAATGCAATAACCTCTCCCTATCTTCCACAACAATAAAAAAAATCTTGGCCCTAGACAAAGTTTGCTTCGGGTTTCCTTTGCCACTGACATTTTCAAGAATGAAGGATGAACGATGTCTAGGAACATGGGTGCTGCAATACATGATAAGGAGATGCTTCAACATTCACACTTGATTTTATTATCAAATGACATAAAAATTCAAGTGTGGGGGACCCGACCCTTCCGTGCTAACACTCAGGAATGATGGTTTGCACTCCATTTTCTCACCCATGTTTCGCTCCTATAAGTTTGATTTTGTTTAAAAATGCCATAATGCTAATCAAGCTTACTTTATGAAATAAAATCTTGCTAAACTATGGAGTTGACCTTTTAAAGATTGGCCGGTATAAACGTTATTCGAGTTCATGTACTTGTTACTTGTGGATACATCTTTATTAGGAAAAACATGTCAACTAGGTTGTTGTGAAGTGAGATATGGTACGACTAAAGTAATCCTATCTTTTCTATGCAAGCTCTTGGAGATTTTGGTTTTGATAAAACATAAAAATCAACAGCCTCACTTCTCCTCAATGGTCAAAATTCCTACCAAGGCCATATGACATGATTCAATTCTACAAAAAAAAAACATTTTGTCATATGCTGCTTGTCGAATCATTGAGTCGGGTCAAATTATTTATGACATATGTGAGATTATGGTCATGCACTTGGCATTTCTTAGCGTGATTACCAAAAAACAGACATAAAGCCCATCTCCGGCAATGGCGCCCGAAACGCACGTTGGCATTTCTCAACACAATCACTAGAAACAAGTTCTAGTAACTATGCTAGAGTTGCCAACAGATAGATCACATCCTATTAGAATAATATCCGCAAGCGCACGGATCTATCACTGCAGCATTTCACCCGGAAGTATTCAGGGTATCGTTATTGATATTTCCCCAAAGGAAGGCATGGGGTGTTGAGTATCTAGCATGGGTATGAATATAATGTGTAGCATGAGGAGAAACCGACAAATGTGCTATACAGGGGTAAGCATACGATAGTTTGGATAGTGGACACACACTCAGAGCAATCTCAAAGGAATAAAGGTAAAATAAAGAATAAAGAATAATCTACGTGGAGCAGGCAGGTCCTATATAGTCAATGCTAGAACAGCTAATTCCACATGTTATACAAGTCAAGACTCAACTATAGACTAGGAATATGGGGAGACCGCGGCAACTGGTCTGCCAGTCGATGGCGGCATTTACGAACTCCTACTCAACATGCGAACGTGGGGGATTACAAGGGACGGACAGGGCTGTCACCACCTGCCGCCTACCACCTCAACCGCGGCATGCTGACATATCTGAAGCTTCCCTCGCATCCGGACACCATGTCCGCATACTAAGGAGCTACCTACATCCCCCCAAGACTCCCACCCTACGGATGGACGAGCTAGGACATAGGCAAACCCGAAGGCACATCGAACCGCTATTCCTCTTCTACAATCTAATCTAAACAAGTAGAACATATGAACAATCAAGAATAATGTAGAACACGATGAACAACTCTCACAAGAACTATGGCCTAGTTCTTGATCATTGAATATATCATGCACTAGACTGTACTCTAGTTCATATGCAAGACTATATAAATGTAATGAGAACTTGACTAAGGAAGAATGCTCCATAGATTTATACCAATGATGTAGCTTTTCCTCCTGGAGACAAGCTCTCCAAGTAGCTTTGCCTAGCTCCAATGGCCTAACACTAATACTAAAAGAACAAGTGAGAGGTGTAGAGAGAGCTCCAAATGGTGTGTGTTGTGAAGGGGGCCTCTCATCTTCCTTTATAGTCTCCTGAAGGCGGTTCGGGGGTAGGGAGGTAAAAGCACCAGCGCAACCATCCTTCTCAGGATGGAAGGCAGCGAACCGCCTTGGCCGGGCCCACCTGACGGAAGGGCTGGTGCGCATGCGCCCCAGGTGCGCTCGCGCCTGGGTGGCGTCGTCCCCTAACCGCCTTTGGCCTATGGGCCTGGGCCGTCCTCTGGGCCGCGCCTGTGCTGGTGTTTTGGCCCACTTCGACCCCGAGGTGGGCTGCCTTTTTCTCCTTGTCCTTTTACGCCTTCTGAAAAGCGCCTTTTATTCTAGAAATTCCTACACTTGGTGTAAATTCTGCAAAACAATATTTTCTCCAAGTACAAGTGGAACTAGGTCAATAGTAAAGATATATGTGCAATAAAATATTTATTTCTCCCAAAATGATCTATAATTGGTGGGTAAAAATCGGAGTTAAGGACCGCCAACAAGATCCCCAAGCTTACCCGTTGCTCGCCCCGAGCAAGGCTTTGCTGTTGGGTTGTTGATCAGGAGTTGCTGCAATGCCGATTATATCTCAGGTGTACAAGATAAAAGAGAGCATTCTACTGCAATTTGAATAAATTAGCAATTATATCTACTCTATGATTCCTGAATAGTGTGGGGCTTCTAATTTTCTCAAGTCTTGGCTGATTGCAAAATAGAACAGTTTCAAAGACTGGTGCTTTTCATTCGTCCCAAGATCAACTTTCAGTCCGGAGGTTTTGTAAGATTTTGTAAAAATAGACCAAGTTCCTCAAATGACCCACTCAATCGCTCATAGTGTATGGTAACCTCACCGAAGGCTTTGATGTTTGCCCCTTTGTATCCTACCTCTAGTATTTTTGAGTGGAGTTCTGGGTAGGCATACAAGGAATGGCTTACATACCGCTTGTGTGAAGCCGAGTCAAAGTCCAAACCATGTTAAGGTTAAAGCCATACACTAGGTTGAGATGTGCAAGTGTGTGGGATGGATGAAAAATGATTCCTAATTTTTGTGGTATTTTTGGGTCTCCATGCATCATGACAAACTCTCTTTTATTGGTGAATGAAGAGATGAAGGAAATATGGGCTATCAAAGAGTAAAAACTTTTCTCTCATTTTCTCTTTTTTTTTTGAACGGGGATCTAAGATTTTTCCCGTTTTTCTACAAGAGTGGTAAGTCATACAACTATCTCTCTCTCTTTTTTTTCTTTTTTTTCTGACTAAGAACATAGCCCATAACTTATTGCTTGGAAAAGGATGGAGTGGAGAGAGATGTCATGATAGAATGCATGGAGAATTTTGGTAAACTAAAGGAGAGGGTGCACGATCCTCAGGGTAAGGGTCGGCACTTTTATTTGGTGGAATGGTGCGCAATTCTCGGTGTAAGAATTGGCATGTAGGCGTGAGGGGTGCATGTTGTGCGCGACTCTCAGTGTGAAGGTCGGCAATTATTTGGTGGGTGCAAGTGAATCTCAACCATATGTGTAGGACCCTAATCTAGGTTAGGTTCAAACCGTGACAAGGCCCAACAATTGGTAAGAAGCATACAACAAAAGGGTTTTGTAAACTTGTTGCTAAGCATGTCGTATTTGGCCTTGGTAGGTATTTCACGATCATTGAGGAACTATTGTTTTTTGAAATTTTTGAAACAAAACTCCGGACGTCAGGTTTTCTCAAAGAGACAAAGTCATTGCTGTGGTCTATGTCACTATATCATATTGCGCAATAACCTAGACTAGAGCAATTGTATGCAACCCACTAAATCAAGTTTCTAGAGCATGATAATGTAAAGCCGATAAACCGAAATTTTAGAGAAAACTCCATTTTAAACAAGTACAAGAGAGACATAAAACAGAGCAACTAATTATATCAACAAGGGTAGAACTAAACATTTCATGGCACATATATAGAGTGGAATTTTTTTTGGATTTTCAATTCAAGATAAGAAACTTGAATTTAAACATGCTAAAAAGAAAATAAAATTTTGCAGGAAATTAAATATGCAATGCAGGTACCTCGTGTGGGGGTCCTCCCCCAAGCTGTCCCGAAGCTCATGGCCCGGGTTGTATCCCCGGGACCTCCGATGAGGCCCTCTCGCGCTCCTGCTGCACGCGGATGCTCTCCGCGAGAGCGTCGAACTGCTGCCCGTGCTGCTGCTGCCACTGGGTCGTCGAATGCATGAAGTTACCCAGGGTGTTCCTGATGTCGTCCGTCTGGACCTGCAGCTGTCCAATGCGTGCGTGGACCATGGCCAGCATTGGCTCCTGCTCCTGCTCCTGTGGTGGTGAGTCGACAGTGTACCGCCTCTGTCGCTCCCACTCGTCGGTCCCTGCCTCGGACCATGCCCTCTCAGCGGTCTGTGCCGGCTGAGGGTACTGTTCCCACCCCGAGTAGCCTGGGTAGCCCTGGTGGACCTCCCATCCTGCATAGCCATACTGCTGGGGAGGCTGTGCAGGAGCGTCAGGCTATGCATGGGCCTCAGCCTCTCCTCTGGTGGCTCTCGGTTTGAGCTCTTCCCTGCGTGCTTCTTCTGCAGTCTTTAAATCAAAGGTGAGCTCATCACAGTTATATAAATAAAGATCCGGGTTAGGTAACCGAATCTTATTTATATAACCGGGGAAGAAAAAATAGATATGATTCTTTCCATCAGCCTTCAGGGTATGGCCATGGTTTAGGACACGCAGGTCACAAATTGGGCGCTCAAAAGGAATATACTCAACATCGTGCCCATCTAGTGCTCCAACGGCATTGGCAATGCGAGTAACAAGAGAGGTGCAATCGATAGCATAAGACTTCCTAACCATATCTAGCCAGTGAAGGCACATCTCCCTCATAGGAGCAACCTTGAACTTATGAACAATGGCAAAGAGAAGTTTAAGCTCTACCGAATGCACCCATCTAATTTTGCCAGCAGGGAACAGGGTCATTCAGATCCAACGATGCATGAGTCTAAGGGTAGGATGCTGGATCTGTGTGTTTGGGGGTTTGAAAGGTCCAACTTCAACCCTACTCGAAATCCTCTCCCAAAAAGAGTTGCAATCAAAGCCAGGAATGGCTGAGTCTAGTTTAAGTGCACACTTCCTATTGAAGCCTAGATGATGAGCAAGTTCCCTCCAGGTAAGATGATAGTTCGTGCCAAACAAATAGAAGAAGATATGCTCGTCATCATAATCTAGTGTGCAAAGAAACTGGATAGTCAAGAAAAGCGAAGCTTGTTCATCAATGGGTTCGATGCTCTCCCAACCAACAGCCCTCCAAATGGTTTCGAAGTCAGGGGTCATTCCTATTTTCTCGAAGAGGTTGGCGTCGTAGACCGTCATGTAGTTGAACACATGGTCCTTGAGGTGGCGGTACCTCTGCAGCTCCTGCTGACCCTCCAAGTCGAGGTGTAGGGCATTGACCACGTAGACTCCTTCGGGCTCGGGAGTCGCAGGTGTTGTTCCCTCCTGGGGCACTTCAAGCTCGGGCACTTTAGGCTCGTAGGGGGCCCCATGGTGAGAGCTTGAGCCTGCATCGTACCCCCATGAACTGTAGTTGCTCATAGCAGACTACTCAGGTGTGAAAGAACTAGTGGAAGTTGATTTTCCACACCCGAAACTAGCTCTATCGCTTGCGCTCTTGCACAAAGGTTGCTAGTGGAAGCTTGTGGTGTAGGAAGTGGGGGTGGAAGAGAGTGAGAGGTGTGAGAATGGGAGGTGGTTTGAGCTCCCGGCCACCCCCTTCCTTTTATAGCCGAAGCACCAGCATGGAGGAGAAGGGGAAACGGCTAGGAGCCGTTGAGCGCCGGCGTGGGCCCCACGGCCGCGGCTCACAGCGCGAGCGCGCCTCGGCGCACGCGCGCCCGGGCGGGCCCCGCTGATGTTCCCCTTTGGCCGTTGGGCTCCAACAACTAGCCCTTGGCGCTAGCCGTTGGGGCTTCGCCCTGGCGGTTTTGAAAAATGTTTTTTTTTTTTCAAACTAAAACTTCTTCTTTTTTTCAAAGAAGAAGAAGTTTTATTCTCTCTCTCTCTTCCCTTTTTTTCTCGAGTAGCAAGAAAATACTTACCGATCCGCTTTGTCGGTGATCTTATTTCTCCCCCAAGCTTGCTTGGTTTAACAGGGGTGACCAAACCCTCGTCGTAATCATGTTCACCGACTCGGGCGGGACCTCGGGTTGCCCCGGGATCCCGCTCGTGTCGGCATTTGTTGGGACCGCTGCGGCAATGGGGCGAGCCGGGTCTCTATCATCTTGTTGAAGCTCACCGATTCTTGACGCTGGATGATAGACCCTCTATCTTGCTATTCATATTCTCCAAGATCTTATCATTTTGCATCATCTTTTTTGTGAGATTTTCATTGATCTTGGCTTGGTCAGTAAACCGGGTCCTTCAATGAAGGTTGATTCAAATTAAACCCGAGGTGTAATTCGAATTACCTTGGAATGGAGGACGGGACTGGTTGTTCCAGTCATTTCCTCCTCCTTGTTGCTGGCGATACCCATTGTTGAGGTAGGCGGCCTCTTCACGAGTCTCGGACGGTCGGTTCCGAGCGTCCCAGCTTTCACCACGTACCTCGCACGTCATACGAGCGTCCATGGCGTTGACGGTGCCGGATGCATCATTGATGGCACCACCGTCAATCTTCTTCAGGAGTAGGTCTATTTTTGCGGCAAGCATATCCGCCTCCTTCACGGTATGCATACCTTTTTGTCCTTTAGTGGGGGCACGCTCCTCCCCCCAAGCTTGGTTTTCCACCATTTTGTTGATTAGTGCCGTGGCACTATCAACAGTCAATGGTAGAAAGGCGCCGCCAGCGGCGGCATCCAGGTGCCCCTTTGACATGGGTGTTAACCCATTGTAGAAGTTCTGGAGCACCAGCCAACTTTCCATCCCATGGTGAGGGCATTCCTGGATGTACTCCTGGAGCCTCTCCCATGCCTCAGGGATGGGTTCCAGCGAATTCTGCTGGAAGTTGGCGATTCTCCCCCATAGGGCATTGGTTTTGCCCATGAGAAAGAATTTAGTGAGGAACGCGGTGGAGCACTTGCTCCATGTGTCAACAGCGGCCTTGTCCTTGTAGAACCAGGTCTTCGCCTTTCCTACTAGGGAGAAAGGGAAGAGCCTGAGCCTGATGGCATCAGGTGCGACATCTTTTATGACGATGGTGTCGCAGATCTCCAAGAATTGCTGAAGATGGGCGTTGGCGTCCTCACTAGGCAGTCCACAGAATGAACTTGCCTGCACCATGGTAATGAGCCCAGTCTGAAGTTCGAAGTTCTTGTCTCCCAGGTTGACAGCGGGCCCAGTGGGCACGTTGGCAACATTGGGGACAGAGAACTTGCGCAGGCACTTGGCCATGGAGTGCGGTGCGGTAGGTGCGATGATGACTGGTTCAGTTGTCGGTGGAGTGGCAGAAGAAGAAGAGGCACGAGTCCTGTTCTTCCTTAGGAGTGCCTCCGGATTTGAAACAAAGTTTTCCGGCAGCGAGAAACCAGACATGCACTATCCTGTTTTCATCCACAACAGGAGAAAACATAAAAGTTAGCCTGCATAGACATTTGACATTTCTCATTTTATATTATATGCATACCCAAGCTGCTAGATGCTTAACTTCCATGCCTTCCCCGGCAACGGCGCCAGAAATGCTTGTTGGCATTTCTTAGCGCGATTACCAAAAACAGACATAAAGCCCATCTCCGGCAATGGTGCCAGAAATGCACGTTGGCATTTCTCAACATGATCACTAGAAACAAGTTCTAGTAACTATGCGAGAGTTGCCAACAGATAGATCACATCCTATTAGAATAATATCCGTAAGCGCACGGATCTATCATTGCAGCATTTCACTCGGAAGTATTCAGGGTATCGTTATTTATATTTTCCCAAAGGAAGGCATGGGGTGTTGAGTATCTAGCATGGGTATGAATATAATGTATATCATGAGGAGAAACCGACAAATGTGCTATACAGGGGTAAGCATATGGTAGTTTGGATAGTGGACACACACTCAGAGCAATCTTAAAGGCATAAAGGTAAAATAAAGAATAAAGAATAATCTACGCGGAGCAGATAGGACCTATATAGTCAATGCTAGAACAGCTAATTCCACATGTTATACAAGTCAAGACTCAACTATAGACTAGGAATATGGGGAGACCGCGGCAACTGGTCTGCCAGTCGATGGCGGCATTTACGAACTCCTACTCAACATGCGAACACGGGGATTACAAGGGACGGACAGGGCTGTCACCACCTGCCGCCTACCACCTCAACCGTGGCCATGCCGACATATTCGAAGGTTCCCTCGCATCCGGACACCATGTCCGCATACTAAGGAGCTACCTACATCCCCCCCGGGACTCCCACCCTACGGATGGATGAGCTAGGACATAGGCAAACCCGAAGGCACATCGAACCGCTATTCCTCTTCTACAATCTAATCTAAACAAGTAGAACATATGAATGATGAAGAATAATGTAGAACACGATGAACAACTCTCACAAGAACTATGGCCTAGTTCTTGATCATTGAATATATCATGCACTAGACTGTACTCTAGTTCATATGCAAGACTATATAAATGTAATGAGAACTTGACTAAGGAAGAATGCTCCATAGATTTATACCAATGATGTAGCTTTTCCTCCTGGAGACAAGCTCTCTAAGTAGCTTTGCCTAGCTCCAATGGCCTAACACTAATACTAAAAGAACAAGTGAGAGGTGTAGAGAGAGCTCCAAATGGTGTGTGTTGTGAAGGGGGGGCCTCTCATCTTCATTTATAGTCTCCTATAGGTGGTTCGGGGGTAGGGAGGTAAAAGCACCAGCGCAACCGTCCTTCTCAGGATGGAAGGTAGCGAACCGCCTTGGCCGGGCCCACCTGGAGGCAGGGATGGCGTGCGTGCCTGGGTGGCGCCGCCCCCTGACCGCCTTTGGCCTGTGGGCCTGGGTGTAACACCTCCAGTGTTAGGCTTATCAAACCTTGCATTAATGAGCATAATCATCTCATAAGCATTTCATTTGCATGGTTGACTCTGAGGTTTGATGCTTGGTAGTTTATTTTGCAAGTGGATGATCGAAATGTTAAATGGTAATTTCAAACCTTTTTCAAAAAGTTCTATTTACGTTGCTTATCTCGAGTTGGACCTTTAATAGAGTTTGTAGAGAAAAATGTTTGAAGAAAACTTTCTTTTTGCACCAAGTCATGAAAATGCTTTTACGGTCTTCAAAAAGGTCAAAAACAGTTTATAGGGTTTTAAATGAATTATTTTATAATTCATTTTTGACCCAAATTCACATTTTCAAATCTAGGCCGAATTAGCAGAAACGTCCTATAGGTGAAATGTTCTACTCATCGAGAGGAACATTTTTCGTGTTCAAAGTTTTTCCAGATTCGACACCGTTTGGGAGTTATCGCTGGTCAAGCTTTTTAAGTCGAGACAAAAACAGTGGGCCCCACCTGACCCCACCTGTCATCCTCCTCCTCCTCCCTCCTTATCCCCTCCTCTGCTCACACCGTGCCAGGGCGTCAGCACGCCGGCCTGTCGCCAGGCCTCGCTGGCCGTTTCGCCGAGCTGGGCCAGGCGCTACGCGACGCGCAGGGCTCGCACGCGTGCCCGACCACGCCTGCCGGCCGTCGCTGCGCCGCTGCTGCTCTGCCGCCCATCATCGTCGTGCCATGAACCACCGCTCCGCCGCCATGCCTGCAGCACTGGCGAAGGGGAGCCACGCTGAGTCCCGCCATGCGCTACGCGACACGGCCTCTAGCACTCGAGTGCGCACGCCCTCACCTGCCGCCCTGCCCCGCTCGCTGAATCGCTGAGCCGCTGAGCTCGCTGCGTCGAGCGCCGTCGCCGTCGTCATTTCCCCCTCGCCACTCGCCCATGACCCGGCCTCGAGCCACCCAATCCAAATTGAAGGACGCCGAGTCGCCCTTATCTACCCCTCCGCCCCACTTACTTCCTCGCCCATCTCCTTTTCTTCCCTCGCCAAGCAGCAGCGCCACGGGAGCTCACCATTGCCGCCACCGAAGTTCGTCTCGGCCACAAGCCCCGTGGCTGCCTGCCACCGCTCAATCGCTCGCACCAGCGCTTGCAGTGTCCTCCTCCACCTTCGCCACCGTTTCGCAGCCGCCATCGCATCAGAGAAAGGGCCAATTGGCCATTTCCTTCCTCCGTCGTCTCGTCGGAGTCTGGCAAGCTCGGAGCTCACGCGGTAAGGCCACCCGGGTCGTCATTTTCTCTAGTTTCCGTGCGCATATGCGTCCCTTAGTCATCACGGAGCTATTGAGCCCGTCTGCGTGCCTCACTGCTGCCGGGTTGGCCGGCGCATCGCCGACCGCCGCCGACGAGCTGCCATGCACACCGCCGTCGTAGCTAGGGTCCACAAGAGCATGCATTTCATGCACCAATGAACTCACCTCGCCGAGTGGAGTCCGACGGTGGTGACCTCGCCGCCAGTGACCTTGCCGCCGGTGAGAACGCCGCGGTCAAACCGCCGTCCCCTGCCTCTGCATCACCGATGGGCGGGGCCCACGATGACGTCGGCACTGACGTCAGCGGCGTCCTAGCCTGGGTACAGTCGCGGGGTGTACCTAGCGACAGCGGGTGTCTGGGTACGCTTCCGGGTGCGCATAGCAATTAGCGGTCTTTTAAAAGAAAAGGATTTTTGCGTACATTCCGTTTTTAATCTTGTAAAATTCGTAGATGGAGTTTTAGAGCACCGATTTGAGTGAAACCAATTTTGTTAGATTCCTTGTGATGAGTAGTATCTGTTAAAAATATGAGATGGCATGTTTGAGACACTTTTATATTGAGCGTAGAATTAATTATTGAATTGCTTGATAACTTATAAAATGCATAGTAAATAGAATATTGCTCAGAAAAATATGGTTCTTGTTTTGTTGGTCTTCTTGTGTGATGCCTTGTCCATGGAAAATATATCATGTGCATGTTACATGTAAGATTATGAAGTTGTAGTTCAAGTGGGATTCTAGGGCTATTCTTGGAATAATTCAAAAATGCATTTTGTTGAACTAGTTTTGGGTTGATAATTTTTGTAGGCTCCTTATATGCCATAAGATAGCTTTTGATGTAGTGGAATCTGATGTTTGGTATACTTCATAGTACAAAGTATTTTTAGGTCCCCTATTTTGTGCTGCCTTGTCTTTTTTGTATAGAATAATAGGCTTATTCAAATGAGATGAAATTTGGATGGTAGGCTATGATTACTATGTAGTATCTCCTATAATATTTGTAGATTTTTCTGTAAAGTTAAAATAGGTGTTGCAGTTATACCGTATCGAGGAAATTGTCGTGTTTAAACCATGCTTAGCCATACCATGTCGATAATAATGTTTCCTTAGATATGAATAGGATGTTTAATTTGTTAGTGCTACTATGTAACTTTATTTGACATCTAGAATACATTACCTGGTATAGATTTGCTAGTAATGTATTGTGTGTATTGAATGGAATGGTAGTAGCGACTAAGGCATGATGGATGTGTAGAAATGATTAGGTTTGGTATAGATCTTTGGCTTTACTGGCCTGTTTGCTAGATATAGTAGGATTGCATGGTTGTAGTAGAGAATGCAGCAGATGACATGTGCTTATGGTACATGTTCTTGGATGATGTTGACTATCTTGTAGAAAGAGTATGCAAGCATTCATCATCATCATACTCCATTATCATGCCACATGCATTCATCGTATTCATATATGCATCCACATCATACAGGAACGCTAGGAGAACGGAATGTGACGTGGAACGGGAATCTAGAAGAGGAGTCCTGAAGGAAGCTCTCGCACAGGAGGTGTAGGACTTGGATCATCAATCCCTTCTCGGAAGGCAAGCCCCGGAGCATTTCTCCCTACTGTTTTACAAATAACATACTTTGCGTCCTTTACTGTTTATGATGCATTAAGTTTATAGGAGTTGATCGAAACCGTTGATGCACTATGATTACCGTTGACCACCTAAATTACACAAACCACCTTGTTAAGTATAGGTTCGCCTACATGCTTAGCCCTGCTTAACTAGACCGATAGAAGTCGGGTGATTTCCTGTCATCCGCAAGTGATAGGTGATGATTCATAATGGTGAGCTATACTGTTATGAAGAGATAACCTTGAGAAGTAATAAATTGAGACCGGACGGAAATGGTGTTGTGGGCAGAACTAAAGGTCCTGTGTTGTTTTATTCCATCTGTGTCGACCTAGGACCGTCCGATGTCACGGCCCTCAAGGCTTTTGAACACAGCCCTACACTTAGCTGGTCGCATCCGAGGTTATCGGCCGCGAAGCCTAGTAGCTCTGTTCAGGCCGGGTTTTGCGGAGATGAGTGATCGTACCGATGCTGGTGGTGGTGTTGTCAGGGGCGCGGATAGTAAGTCTGAGGTCGGCGTCCGACTAGTATGCAGCCGGGCGGCTCCTGGGTACGAGAATATTTGCAACCCCGTGACGGTTCCTGAATAGTACTAACGGTGACCTAAGGTGCCTTCACGAGGCATGTCTGGGTTTGTGTAGGGAATACCCCAGCTAAGATGCAAGGCTGGTTCCAATCGATCATGATCGCCATCAGTCACTGGATACTGACTACTGCCATGAGCACCGGCATCGTAGCTTAACAACTAGAACAAAGAGATGAGATGGTTATGAGGTTGATGCTGAAAGATGTTCAACCAGAATCGGATACCTTTCTTGATTGATAATTACACCATGATTGCTTAGAGCAGGTGCTAATTTAGTATGATCAGGTTAATGACTTTAAAATGCAAAGCTAGAAGGTTATTACAATTGTTCATAATAAGCTCAGGCTCTTATGCAAAGAAATTAGTCAGCTTGCCCACCTATAAAGCCATGCATACTCCTTGGTGCCACTTTATTTTTGGTTTATGACGGGTAAGTCTAGCTGAGTACCTTCTTGTACTCAGGGTTTTATTCCCACTTGTTGCAGATCATAAGACCTTTACTGTGGCAACAAGATGGACCTGTATCCCACTACAGGAAGATTAGACCTTGGGCAAGGTCATCTCTTATACCTCAGCTACCGTACCTCTATGCTCTAGTTGGAACTGATGATGGACCAGGCACTATGTTCAACTAAGTGTGTGTTTGTGAACCAAAAACTTTATTTGCTTCCGCAGTTGGGATTTGAACTTGGTATTGTAATAACTATTTCATAACTCCGATGTATTCAATTATTTGTAAACTTATGTATTACTATGAACGGTTGTATGTTGAACTTAATTCGGTCTGGGCTGTATTGTGGAAAGTTTGAAATCCTTTGTGATTTCACGGACTACCAGATTAATATGGGCGCCATGTGCTAATTAAGTTGCTTCGGCGGCATATTAGTACATTGACATTGTGTTCATATTAATTGGTCGGTTCTGTTACACTGGGCTGTCCTCTGGGCCGCGCCTGTGCTAGTGTTTTGGCCCACTTCGACCCCGAGGTGGGCTGCCTTGTTCTCCTTGTCCTTTTACGCCTTCTAAAAGCACCTTTTTATTCCGTAAATTCCCACTTGGTGTAAATTCTGCAAAACAATATTTTCTCCAAATACAAGTGGAACTAGGTCAATAGTAAAGATATATGTGCAATAAAATATTTATTTCTCCCAAAATGATCTATAATTGGTGGGTAAAAATCTAAGTTAAGGACCGCCAACATGCACCCATGATTGAGATTCACTTGCACCCACAAATAAAAATGCCGACTCTTACCCCGAGAGTTGCGCACAAACATGCACCATTTTTTCATCCACCAAAAATGTCAACTCTTACCCTTAGAGTTACACACCATTCCATCAAATAAAAGTGTCGACTCTCGCCCAGAGAGCTGCACACTAGTCATCCACCAAATAAAGGTGCCGACTCTCACCCTGAGAGCCACACACTTGACATCCACCATATAAATACTCATGCATTCCATCATGAAATCTCTCTATCCAAGATTTTTCGTATGCCAAAAGAGAGGTATGGGCTATGCTAAAAAATACCATGCCAAGGGGCATGAAGAAAAAACAAGAGAGGACAAAAGTCCAGCCAATAAACGGGAAACATCAAAATCCTCGTTCAAAAAAACAGAGAAAGAAGAGTTCCCTTTTGAAGCCCATACTCTCCCAAAAAGAAACATCCATCCATCAATAAAGAGAGAATCATGATGCATAGAGTATCCAAAAATACTTAGAATTAGCAATCAATTTTCATTTCACATCCTCACACATTTCAATCAAAGTGTATGGCTTGTATCTCCATGTGGTCCAGTTTTTCACTTGACAATATATGTGATGCAAGCATGCCCACTATCATACCTACCCAAAGCTCCACTCAAAGGCCTTAGTAGTAGGTTATGAAAGGCAAAAAATGCCTTTGGTGAGGAATCATACACATTGAGCGATTTGAGTGTACCATTTGAGGAGAAGATTGAGCTATGTTTTCATTTGCGAAATTTATAAAAACTCCAACTATGCTCCATAGAGAGAAAGAGATGACTTGGTGTCAAAGCCGTTCCACTTTTCAACCACTCAAGGCAACTTGGTAGACACTTTGAAATCCATAGGTATAAGGAATGACATGGAATATCTTTTATGCTAGCATCATATCTTTCAAAGTCATGTTCCATAGTTACATATAACCTTGCTCGAGGACGAGCAAAGAGCAAGTGTGGGGGAACTTGTTGGCGGTCCTTATTGCACACTTTTAACTACCAACTTGATATAAAAATAAACACCAAACTTAGTAATAGGGTTTATACACTAACAACTTCCACAAGTTTTGGTGATTCTCCATTTGCAGGAAGGCATGTCGATTACATGAGAAAAGAGTCCAAAAGTATATAATAAATGCCATCTATAAATATCTGACATAAGCCCAATGGAGAAATCCCACTAACCAGAGTATCTGGGCTCCAAACATGGGTATAATTATCCATCATCAACCCAAGAGGTAGAGGTCCAAAACCCGGTCCAATTCCATTTCGGGCAGCACGGGCAGGCCCGAGTAAAACGGGCGCCATAGATTCATCGGGACTCTGATTTAGACGAATTACCAGGCATTGGAAAGCTATTGAAAAGGCCCACAAGATTGTGGCAAAAGATGAGGCCCATTGGCCCCGGCCTAGGGGCGGCCGCCCTCCAAGGTGGGCCGACTCTGGTTGAGCTCCAACCGAGCCCATCTTCCACCAGAAGGCCCATGCCAATAGCCCAAGGATGAAGGCGATGTGGGATTTCACTACAATGAATGCTAGGATGGTGGGGAGGTTGTTTTTGGGATTTAGGAGGGGAATATTCCATGGACATTCCTCCACCCTCCTATAAATAGAGGGCTTGTAACACCTGGTTTTAAGAACAAAGCCAGATATACACCATATGTGAGCCTTAAAGGTCAAATCTCATATATAGCCACAAATGAAAGGTTGTATCAGTAAACAATGCTTAAAATATATAACGTATTTAATATTAAAGACATAACCTTAGATAGCAATCAGCGGAAAAACAACTTTGATCTCCGGGTGTAGACTCCACTGGATCCAAACTGACTGGTTGACAACAAGCCTAAACTTCTCCTGAGGTGTGGGGAGAAAAACAAGAGTGAGTTCATGACGAACTCAACAAGTGTAGCAAAGGTAGTGTAATTCCATAGCCACGTGATCAAGTGAAATTGAATAATAAATTGCACATAAACAATTTAAATGAACATAACCATTCCCTTAGTTTTCCGGGCCACCCATAACCGTGGGCACGGACAATATATCGATTTAACTCTGCGCAGAGGTGTACCCTTTCCCTGTGAGTCGTGATTCCCATTTGCTCGGGTTAATTACTCCCATGACACTTCCAAGGTGTATAAGCAGGGTCTCACTATAAAGCCACCTAAGAGTTCGTCTAAGAAGCAAGGGACGCTAAGTCGTCGGATGTAGGAACCCCTCTTCCAATATGGCACATTCCTTCCCGGCTATACACATAAGGACAGAGGCTGTCCTATACCCAATTCGGCAATTCCTCTCACTCGTTAGAAAAGGTCTCTTAGATGAACTAGAGCCAGAGCCATGTAGCCCTCACAGCGGCACGATAAGTCCCAGCTTTTGCCAAAGGATAATCATTCATTATTTATGTTCATATCACATTTCATTAATCAAGCTCAAGATCATGGTCATAGAAAGAAAAACCCAAACTATACTTGCCTTAGTTATCAACTCTTGTTGATCCTGCTGATCTTCAAAGAACTCCTTCTTGATCACAAACTTCTAGCTCACCAACTTCTTATAGATCACCAACGCAAAGCTCACCGAATGGACATAATCGTAGAGTACCACACAAGCATCCGAGCAATCATACACGAAGCAAACAAATGAATTCTATTAGAACAGTACACCACCAGCAACAAAATAGAATGAAAAAGTTTATAAATCAACTCTACTCGTTGCTAGAATCGCATAGACGTCAAGTTTACCAAAACGGAGCTAAGACGGCGAAGATATGAATTTTTAAAGGTTTCCTATAGACTAATAATGCATTAAAATATGAGCTCGAAATCTATAAGCTATAAACTGAACTAACACGTAGATTACGATATTACGAATCCAACGCAATTTGAATCGACCGAAATGGAGTTAAAATGAATATTTTACAAACATTTGAATCTGATGGCAATTCTGTAAATACATGAAAACATAATTTGATCTGGGAAGATGAACTACGACTGGATGTATTCCATTGTGTATTCCTTGAATTACTTTTCTATAGGAAACGGCCATAAACACAAGATGACGTCATGATGATGTGAACAAAGCTAGTAATCACGTCAGGCAAGACTAGCTAGCAACTGCAGGCCAAGATCGGCATTGGAACTTGACTGGAGATCGATGAAAGCAAACGTACACCTCGGTTTTCAGTTTGGCATAGGAACTGCATGTACGAGAAGGACAAGGAGATATGGCTGGGATCTCACCTCATGCAAAGGCAACCGTGGAGGTGAACGAGGACTGCTAGCAGCTTCGGAGAGAGGATGACGGCGATCACCTCGATGCGAAAGGCAGCTCCAGGTTCTTGGCCGCAGAGATGCAAACGGCAGCGGCGGTGTTGATCGACGGCGACAGAGACGTCGGCAAGGCAGCGGATGACCTCCTGACCAGGAGGCAACGACAAGCAGCACCATGGCGACTTGGCGATGAAATGGCTTTGCGGATTCCAGCGAGATCGTGCCGAGGCTGATAACGACGAACGGAGCGGCGGCTTGGATCACGATCAGTCGCGGCTTGAATCACGATCAGTCGGCCTGTTTGGCTTTGGAAAAGGATACAGAGAGCCTCGGTTTGCTATTAATAGGCAGGCACGTTAAACAACAATTGCTGGATATTATTGAGTCGTGGAGTCCAGGGTATATGCGCCACATATACAGATCGACTATGCATGCACGCATTAGGAGGAAAAAGGAATTTGGCCAAAAACAAATTAGGTGGAAAGCTAATAATAGCATGGAACAAATTGCAACAAAAGAATAGATTGGAAGATAGAGAATTAGAAGATGTACTCTAATAAATTAGAGCAGAAAAGATTGCTAGAAACTCCAAGAAAAGGATTAAACTCAAGAAAGCAGAGAGAGATGAAAATCTTTCCTTTTCCTTTGTTTTCAGAACCTTTTCAAATAAGTTTCAAATTTATTTTGAAATCCTTTTGAACTTCAATCAAAACCAATCATCACATAATAAAACATGCAACTGCATGAATGCATCAACATGTTTCTAGCCTTAAGATAGTTTTTATTTCATAAAAAAATGTTAATTAGATAAAATTATATGCTCACAAAAAATACAAATTAAATCATTTTAGCTATTTGGAAAACATGCAAATTTTGGGGTGTTACAATTCTACCCCCCTTAAGATAAATCTCGTCCCGAGATTCGGAAGAAGATGATCGAAGGGATAGCGATACTCTGCCATTGAATCTGCATCTCTTGCTCGAGTAGTTCCATCATCTTCATAAAAAGATTTCACTTTTCTTTGCACCCTGCTACCTTAATCCAACTGATGTGCTTGAATGCTTCCATCATCGAGATAACCTTGCTCCAAATAATTTACTCAAACAATTCTAAGATTTTTTTTATAAGTAATCAAAGAAATTCTTAGGTAACTTCAAACCAACCATAGGAAAGTCCAACTTTTAGGCCACTCTTTTTTTAGTATCCTTAAATAAACTATTTTAGACATGGGTGCTAGCTTCTCTTCACACCAACACTCTTTATGCTTCTTATAAGGATCACATTGAGATGGGTATGTGAACTTAATTATATGATAAACCCTTGTCCTCACCAATTCCAACTACAATGCAATATCTCTTAGCATATTCTACTATATGCTTTCAAATCTATACTATCCAATCTCCCACTTCATATATTCACCTTCCAATGAAGCCCATAGGCTTTCTTGATCCAAAGTAGGTTCCAAATTCAAATCACCATTGACTTTATATGCTGAGGATAGTTCCTCAAACCTTGAACACAATTCCTCTTTCTACTTCCAATTAACCTTTGTGATTCCTCTTGTTCAAATGTGAACTTTATTAGCCGCCAACCTCGATAGTATTGATGACATCTCTTAAGTTCCACCCACATTTCAATCTTAGCGTCATCCAACAACACCCTTATATGCCAAGAGGATTGACAATAACTATTTCTTCTCCAAATGATTGCATCCCTCCAGTCATAGGCCTTTGATTACTCAACTAAGCAATAAGGTCACAAATTTCAAAATGATCCTTAGTGAAAAATGTTCATTCTCTTTTGTCCAAGTAGATAATACCTTTGTGCTCCACAATGGATAACACCAGATCACATATATCCACTTTCCATATGGCCTTCATGATTTTGTTAGTCCAAAGCAGGTTCTACCACCAATCTCAAAACATTAATGACCGTAAGCTCAAGTAAGTTGTTCAACTCTCTCTCACACATTTCTTATTCCATGGTGTCATCGAATCCTTTTAGCATAACTCTCTTTTACAAAGGCATCAAGATAACGACTTTTGTATCTCTAGGTGACAACACTTTTCCAATTATAGTTCTTGATCACTCATCCCGACTACAACGTCCCAAGTATCGATATGATCATTACTTCATACTTCAATGTCATCAATTGTCCAAACAAACTTGATATCTTCTTTAATACCATTGTCAATACCTTTAGGTAACCTTGTTTGAACCTATGGAAAAATATTACAATTCCAAAGAAATCCCAATTCACACTAAAATCTTTGATGAATTCCACAACATTAACTTTCTTGAGCTCGTCTCCATGGTTCCACCACTAGAGGTAACTTATCCATGTAGAGAACTTCCTTCAACCAAAACATATGTACCATGATTGGTGAAACATTGAGATATTACATTCATAGAGCCAAATGTGGATGCATAAGATTTTCTCCCTATGTCATCAATGTCAACTCGTCTTGAGTTGAACGTCAATTTCCATGTGATGATAGCTTGAAGCAAACTCAATCTTGATGATTGCCTGAACTCCTTATTGATGATTCCATCAAGTCACTGATCAAAGCAAAGGACACTTGTTCATAGATAGACTTCCAACAATAGAGTTAATTGCTCCTTCCAAGTGAATGTTTGAATGCATGAACCTTCATCTCTCAACTTCTTTATTATGGCTACCCCCCTCAAGAAAAGATCAGCAAGGGGCACCAAAGGATAGCTTGCATATACTTCAAATTATCATATCCTCATGTCATCTTATAGAGACTCATATGCATTAGCAAGAACATGTAACCTGCAATTCTCCATGAGCAGAAATACAGCCGCGCAGTAAAACATCCATAACTCCAGTTTTCTTAATCCAATGAAGCCATTCTTTACACCGTTGGAAAGCTTATAAAATTCTTTACACTTTCGTTTCAGATCAAATCACCAGATTCTGAAACAAAGTTGGTCGAAAACTGACAACAATAGTAACTGCTCAGATCTCCAGACAACACTGAAACATCAGTTTGTAACAACCATAGTTCCCTGCTCAGAATAGATATGGATATAATTCTTGCGGTATTGGAAAGTTACAGAAGTCCAGTTTATCCCAGGAAAATTTCATGACCATTGCTCACACAGAGAGAACGTTGTGACCAGATCTTTACTGACTGCTCCAGATTTCTGACAGCACAGATTCTTCATTTTGTCATTTTCGTAACTCCCAAACCAGAACAGCTTTGATGGTGATTCTTGCGCATAGAGAAAGATCTTGAAGTCTACTTTTGTCCAGAATTTTCTCATGATTTTTAGACATCTAGATATAACCCGAGGAAGACAGATTGCTGCGAAGGGACAGGATGCAGAAAACAAGAGGAAACCAAAACCCAACTATCTATACAATAATCCTTATACCTTAGGCCTATAAACTAAATGAAATTGCGGATAAGACCACAAGATCATTGCAATCATTATAAAAATCCAAAACAAACATAAACATATGCACAAAACAACTAAGCATTTAAGGTTCACAAACCACACATTAAGACTGACTGACTCTACTAACTTCGCCACTAACGGTTTATTACAATAGGGGACACTAATTACTACTTCTTGAAATACGGTGTGATTGCAGCGACATCCGGGGTAATATCTCTTGCATGGGGTTGAGCGGGACAAGTCTTCCACTTCATTTATCTTGGGTAGGCTAGCATGACTTCTCCACTCATCTATCTCATCAAGAGCATGCTCATATTGTGGTCTTACTTGTGCTAACTCTAATTGGCTATCTTCCTGCTTCTTATGTCGTAGTTGTATGGTCAAAGCCATCTCCTATATTTGTTCATTCCGCTCTATAAGGCAGGATGAGTTTCTCCACTAAGTGGTCTTGTTAGAGCATAGTTCCATCTAGTGAAGCATGATCCTCCAAAGCGGGTGCGAGTGGCCTTCTCGTTACGAACTATCTAAAGAGAGAAAATTTAGAGGAGACAAGGTTTTCATAACGGAGCATAAATGAACATATCTTTAGAAAATAACAAGGTTGCAGAGATATCAAGAAATCAACAAGGATGAGAACAAGGCTTTCAAACAAGCATCAAGGAGGAGATGAATATCAAGGCTAGAGACGTAGTAGAGAAGGAAATATCAAGGTATATAGAACAAGGATGTTCTAAGACCAATATCAAAACCTTGAGACGGCCAATTTCTATCTAGGCTTGCGTCCTACAGTCAGCATTGAGCTGATACCACTTGTAACACCCGGTTTTAAGAACAAAGCCGAGATATACACCATATGTGAGCCTTAAAGGTCAAATCTCACATATAGCCACAAATGAAAGGTTGTATCAAAACAATGCTTAAAATATATAACGTATTTAATATTAAAGACATAACCTTAGATAGCAATCAGCGGAAAAACAACTTTGATCTCTCGGGTGCGAGACTCCACTTTGGATCCAAAGCGACTGGTTGACAACAAGCCTAAACTTCTCCCGAGGTGTGGGGGAAAAACAAGAGTGAGTTCATGACGAACTCAACAAGTGTAGCAAAGGTAGTGTAATTCCATAGCCACGTGATCAAGTGAAATTGAATAATAAATTGCACATAAACAATTTAAATGAACATAACCATTCCCTTAGTTTTCCGGGCCACCCATAACCGTGGGCACGGACAATATATCGATTTAACTCTGCGCAGAGGTGTACCCTTTCCCTGTGAGTCGTGATTCCCATTTGCTCGGGTTAATTACTCCCATGACACTTCCAAGGTGTATAAGCGGGTCTCACTATAAAGCCACCCAAGAGTTCGTCTAAGAAGCAAGGGACGCTAAGTCGTCGGATGTAGGAACCCCTCTTCCAATATGGCACATTCCTTCCCGGCTATACACATAAGGACAGAGGCTGTCCTATACCCAATTCGGCAATTCCTCTCACTCGTTAGAAAAGGTCTCTTAGATGAACTAGAGCCGAGCCATGTAGCCCTCACGGCACGATAAGTCCCGCTTTTGCCAAAGGATAATCATTCATTATTTATGTTCATATCACATTTCATTAATCAAGCTCAAGATCATGGTCATAGAAAGAAAAACCCAAACTATACTTGCCTTAGTTATCAACTCTTGTTGATCCTGCTGATCTTCAAAGAACTCCTTCTTGATCACAAACTTCTAGCTCACCAACTTCTTATAGATCACCAACGCAAAGCTCACCGAATGGACATAATCGTAGAGTACCACACAAGCATCCGAGCAATCATACGAAGCAAACAAATGAATTCTATTAGAACAGTACACCACCAGCAACAAAATAGAATGAAAAAGTTTATAAATCAACTCTACTCGTTGCTAGAATCGCAAAGACGTCAAGTTTACCAAAAACGGAGCTAAGACGGCGAAGATATGAATTTTTAAAGGTTTCCTATAGACTAATAATGCATTAAAATATGAGCTCGAAATCTATAAGCTATAAACTGAACTAACACGTAGATTACGATATTACGAATCCAATGCAATTTGAATCGACCAAAATGGAGTTAAAATGAATATTTTACAAACATTTGAATCTGATGGCAATTCTGTAAATACATGAAAACATAATTTGATCTGGGAAGATGAACTACGACTGGATGTATTCCATTGTGTATTCCTTGAATTATTTTTCTATAGGAAACGGCCATAAACACAAGATGACGTCATGATGATGTGAACAAAGCTAGTAATCACGTCAGGCAAGACTAGCTAGCAACTGCAGGCCAAGATCGGCATTGGAACTTGACTGGAGATCGATGAAAGCAAACGTACACCTCGGTTTTCAGTTTGGCATAGGAACTGCATGTACGAGAAGGACAAGGAGATATGGCTGGGATCTCACCTCATGCAAAGGCAACCGTGGAGGTGAACGAGGACTGCTAGCAGCTTCGGAGAGAGGATGACGGCGATCACCTCGATGCGAAAGGCAGCTCCAGGTTCTTGGCCGCAGAGATGCAAACGGCAGCGGCGGTGTTGATCGACGGCGGCAGAGACGTCGGCAAGGCAGCGGATGACCTCCTGACCAGGAGGCAACGACAAGCAGCACCATGGCGACTTGGCGATGAAATGGCTTTGCGGATTCCAGCGAGATCGTGCCGAGGCTGATAACGACGAACGGAGCGGCGGCTTGGATCACGATCAGTCGCGGCTTGAATCACGATCAGTCGGCCTGTTTGGCTTTGGAAAAGGATACAGAGAGCCTCGGTTTGCTATTAATAGGCAGGCACGTTAAACAACAATTGCTGGATATTATTGAGTCGTGGAGTCCAGGGTATATGCGCCACATATACAGATCGACTATGCATGCACGCATTAGGAGGAAAAAGGAATTTGGCCAAAAACAAATTAGGTGGAAAGCTAATAATAGCAAGGAACAAATTGCAACAAAAGAATAGATTGGAAGATAGAGAATTAGAAGATGTACTCTAATAAATTAGAGCAGAAAAGATTGCTAGAAACTCCAAGAAAAGGATTAAACTCAAGAAAGCAGAGAGAGATGAAAATCCTTTCCTTTTCCTTTGTTTTCAGAACCTTTTCAAATAAGTTTCAAATTTATTTTGAAATCCTTTTGAACTTCAATCAAAACCAATCATCACATAATAAAACATGCAACTGCATGAATGCATCAACATGTTTCTAGCCTTAAGATAGTTTTTATTTCATAAAAAAATGTTAATTAGATAAAATTATATGCTCACAAAAAATACAAATTAAATTATTTTAGCTATTTGGAAAACATGCAAATTTTGGGGTGTTACGGGGCTCCTCCTCCTCATTCCACACACCGCACAAGAGTCTCTCTCCCTTCATTTGTATCTTTTACCTTTTAGTTTTAGTAGTAGGAGCAAGGAGAAGTTTCAATGTAGAGATTGAACATCTTGGAGTGTTGGTATGAGCAATATAGTGTTCTTCATCCATGTCTTCATCTTATTCTAGTTCATTACTTATCATTTTAGCTATGCTTATGAACTAGAGCTAGGTTCTTGTGCGCAAAGAATCTTATGCTTAATATTTCATACATACATGTTTAAACCTAGAGCTAAGTTGAGGAGATGAGTTCTTTTCTAATTTAGTCTTGGTCAATGTTGGTTTGTGGGATCGAATGTTCGTCCTTATGATGTTTGCTCTAGTAGAAGGACCCCAGAACGGGTAAGCCTTGCCGGCATGCTAGAGTAGTAGTCGATCGCTTAGACATGGTGTTTAGGCTAGAGCTACCTTCATTTGCATCGTTCACGCACGGTTGAGGGGTAGGTGGCAGGTGGTGACAGCTCTGTCCATCCCTTGTATCCCCCACGTTCGGGTTCAGCATAGAGCTGTATACTTGTATCACCTGGCAGACCAGGTGTGCTCCGGTGCCCGAAGTAAGTTGACCGTGACCAGACTAACTTAGAATCTCTGACCCTATATAACGAGCATGTATTTGTATGATCATCTGCTTACTTAACATAGCTATTCAGGGATGCCTGCTCCAGTTTAGGTTATTCTTTATTCTTTTGTTTATCCTTATCTTTGAGATTGGCACAAGTGTGTGTGTCATTTATCCAAAAACCAATATTTATCTTTTACCCCAATTTAGCCTAGTCGGTACACTAGCTAGCAGATACATGATGGTATTTATCAACTTCTTTACCCATTGTTTCCCTGAGGATAAATATGATACCCTAGAATACTCTTGGGTGAAAGCTACAACGGTATCCATGCGCTTGCGGATTTCTCTGAATGTGTTAACAAATACCAACACTTGTGACTCCAAATGATGTTCCATTTGTTGTGTTAGAAACTAGACTTGACATGCTTTCCAACCATTTATAACATGGCCCATGTGTCTTCAAGACACAATACAGTTTTGCATGGGAATTTGAGGCTTCTGTAGTGCACCTGGGTCTTGGCATGTCTCACTTCTCATCTTGGGCAGCAATCTTCATGTCCATGGCGTGAAGCGCCTTTGTGTTCATGTGGCCCAATGGTGTCACCTCTTGTGTAAACCTAATTAGCATTAGCAGTATATAATTCTCATTGATATTAAGATGTAACTCAGAAAGGTAAGCGTGCACCTCTTGTTAGAATAGGTTGGCAAGGTTGCATGTCAAGTGTCTTTTATACACTTGTGTGGGTGTATCCAATTCTTGGTTCGATGTATCCAGTCTTGCACTTGATGCTCCATGTATAACTTGAGTTAATGGTGGCATGTGCATATTACTTTACCAAAATCCAATGCCAACAAATGTCCCCAATTTTAGGATAAAGATTTCTTTATTCCAAATTTCCTGAGTCTTTACGGCTCTCCAACATTCATGGGACCTATTTTGAGACCCTTCTTCTTCCATCGGCCTGTCCTCTTCATAAAACCTAGATTCACTTGTGGCTTTTCCTTTGTTCTTCCCCGAATCTAGCTAGCCCAGGAGTCCTCTATGATCGTGCATCCATCCATAGCAGAGTTGGAGCTTGCTAGATATCGCTTATCCCATGAGCAGAAAGTCTAGATTCAGAACAAGGATTTCTTCAAATCCTTCCACAGCAACAAGCCCGAGTAGCCGCTTAACATCGACACCCTCGATGGAGTCGCCCTTCGCCGTAAACTCCATGTGCTCCGCACAAAGCATGAAGGTATTTATTTCTGCTTCATCCCTTCTCATGACCTGTTTTCTCACTTTCTCTCTTCTTCAGATCTATAGAATCAATACAATCGTCTCCTTGATGCCACTCATGGATTTGTGAACATAGTTAATGCTTGGGCGAGACTCCTCTTGACTGTTTGAAGGATGCTAAGAATTGCATTGCCTATCTTGTGCACCTGGGCATCAGATATGGAGCGGTGGCGGCTTTGGCTCGAGTCTAAGATCACCCTGGCCAAGATCTTCTTAGTGTCCATCTGAAGGCTTTTTACAAGAATCATCAGGCGACGCTCGAGGACTTTGAAGAGCAAGGCTTCGCTATATCTTTCTGTGTAGAAGTGGAGGACATAATCAAGGATTACTCTGTGGTCATAGATCTTAGCCAAGATGATCCAAATAAGGACATCTTTGTTTTTGGTGGGCGTCTGTGATTTGGTTACCTTATAAGTCCAATATTTTCCTTCCTTTCGTAAATCTCCCTGTGTTGGACTCAAACTCTGTAACCAATCCCTTTTTCTCCAGCCTCCTCCAGATTATAAATACATGGCACCGATCTAGCCTCAATCACACAAACCTTTGTCCAACTCTTTTTGTGAGATTCATCGCCTAGATGGAGAACCGAGAGCGCATCTTCGATCTTGCATTCGAGGCTCCTGCTCATCCGGATCAGTAACTTTGAGGCCCTCTAATTCATCTTCCTTTCTTGATGGCGCTTCTCAATTCATCTCTTATCTAATCTCTCACAGGCTTACCAGAGAAAAGGAAGAATTCTGAGTGCTCTACAATAATGCTACTCGTGACCTAATGAGGTCTGATACTCACATCAATGTCCTGCATGATTCCCTCGTGGCTTCTAAAAGCAAAAACAGATCTCTTGTGGAGAAACTGATGAGCTCTGTCGCACAGATCACAGGTGTTGGCGTTTCTTAGCGCCAGCCTCCAAAGATAGGCAAGAACCTATCCCCAGTGGTGATGCTGAGAATGTCATTTGATAGATCATAACCTTTTGGAGTTTATATCTGCAAGCACATGGATCTATCGTTGTAGCATTTCACTCGGAAGTATTATCAGGGTATCATTATTTATATTTTCCCGTAGGAAGGCATGGTGCAAATACCTCTAGAAAGGATATGATAATGTCATATATGCATAATGGACCAAAGTACTATATAGGGGTAAGAGATATGATTTGTAGATAGTGGACACACACTCAGGTCAACCTCATGGATAAAGATAAAAGATAAAGAATAAATGAATAAAAGAATAAACCTAAACAAAGAGCAGGCATTCAAATATAGCCAAAGCATAGAACATAGCAAGTGTTGATGGTCACTAAACACCCATTTTGACCATCAACATCCCACCATTTTAGTGGCAATTCAATGCAGTATGATATAAAATTACTTTGAATTTTACCTAGTTCCACTTGTACTTGGAAATCTTATTTGTATGCAGGAAAATGCCAAAAATGGATGAAAATGACACAATAGAGAACTGTGGGACATGACAGGAGGCAACTTGACCAGGGTTGGGGGCGCCCTCTCCCGTGCTCCAACTGATGTTTCCCGCACCCTACCACCTGGTGTAGTAATCCTACACCGTTGGATCTTCGGTCGGTGATAGGTGGAGGGTGACCTAGCCCGAGTTGGGGGATACTAACCTCTCCCACACCTACACCGACCTCACCTAGCATGCAATCGATGTGGGAAGGTGATCCAGTGCCGTTGGATGCAAGGTCGGTGGAAACAGACGTACCCTAGGGCGCCCTCCCCCGAACTAACTCCACTAACTTCCTCACTGCCTACAAGTACCCCCTGGTGCTTCTACTACTATAAAAAGGGGTCCAAGCACAAATCCAAAGCATTCCATTACCAACTCAAGCAACACATCAAGGCAAGAAGAAGAGAAGCAGTAGTTCCTTAGTCGCTCTCTTGCTCTAGCAAGCTAGCTCTAGCTCTAGCATAGTCATAGTTAGTAGTTAGCCGACAAGAGGAGAAGAGTTGGGTGAGGTCCATGCCTTGGAGTCTAGAAGAGTCTTCCAATTATTCGAGTCTGGTATAGCTCCTTTGTAATCATATAGTTTTTATGTAATACAAGTACTTTACCTTAAGTATTTGATTAAGTATTTACTTTTTGCCTTTACATTCAAGTCTTACTCTTCTGCTATTCATTAGTAGTAAGGTTAAGCTTGTCTTAGGCATAGGTTATTCATAGTTACTTCCTCCTAGTATTGCTCTGTCACCTGGTTAAGGTGTCTCTGCTTCATGCTCAAGTAGAGATAGTAAGCTTGTAGATTAAGCGCGGTGATTAGGCTATAACTTACCTACAGATATGGCTAGATCCTCAGAGGTGAAAGCATTAGGTGATGACAGCCCTATTAGCCTATGGAGTCCATCATGATAGGTCTACTTCTTAAAGCGTAAGGCTTATGGTACGCTGTGTCCGGTTAAATCGGGAGCACGCACGCCTCTTTACTAGACAAGAACTTTCTATAGACTTAGTTAACTTAATTACCTAGATACACCCGTCCATCCCTCTAGAGCTGAGCAGTTATCTTTACCCCTAGGATTCACCTAGTGATCCTTAGTTATCCTTCCATTTACCCATACACCTTTCGCCGACTAATTCGCTAAACTCATCCCAGGGATTCACCTTCCTCACCTTCCTGTGGGAAACATATAAATTTGACACCTAGTACTCCGAGGCAAAGTGCTACATGATAGTTCTGTGCGGTTGCAGAATCCCTCAGAACCTACAGAACCATCGATATGTGGTCCTAGAGTCGGAACTGACAGCCCCGCTAAGTGACACTTAGAACCACCAACAAGCATTTCTGGCGCCACTGACGCGGAAGGCAATTGGTGCATCCAACTGAGTCTATCGAATTAGTTCACGTCTAGCTTTTAAGCTTAGCGATCCCTGTTCTTTCCTCCCGTTCGTTTATTTCATGACCATGGCCAACAAGTCCATCTATGAATTCTCTGCCCCGTCTGTTGCTAATGTAGCCACCGGTCCGAACGTCATCAATGCGGACGCTCACTTTGAGTTGAAACCCACATTAATCACTATGGTGTAGTCTAGCCCATTTTGTGGCAAGGCTTATGAAGATGCTAATGCACATCTCCAACACTTTTTGGAGATTTGTAGCACCTTTAGGATTAAGGGAGTGACCCCGGATGCTATTTGTCTTCGCCTATTCCCATTCTCCTTGTTAGAAAAGGTGAAGCAATGGTTCTATTCTAACCATGAAGCTGTAGGAATTTGGGACAAGAGTTCCAATGCCTTCCTAGTCAAGTTCTTTCCTATGGGCAAAATCAACGCCCTGCGCAACAAGATTTCTAGCTTTCGGCAACAAGCTGATGAATCGATTCCCGAGGCTTAGGAGCATATGCAAGAATACATAGCTACCGGCCCACACCATGGCATGATAGACAGGCTTTTGATCTAGAGCTTTTATCATGGTCTAGTTCCCATCGATAGGAGTCATCTAGATGCTGCCGCTAGTGGAGCATTCTTTTCTCTTAATGTTGCAGATGCAAAGGCACTGATAGAGAAGATGGTGTCCAACCAAGGATGGAATGACGGACGTCTACAGTCCCGCAAGAGAGGTATGCATTCTCTTAAAGAAGCTGACATGATTACAGCTAAGATGGACCTGCTAGCCAAGAGGGTAGAAAACTGTGAGAAGATGAGCACTGAAGAAACCGTGCAAGCATTGGAGTCCCACATGACTTGTGAAGTCTGTGGAGACTCTGGCCATTCTAGGCAACACTGTCCTGAAACTCATGAAGATCTCAACTTCGTCAACCACAACAACGGATTTCGTCCTCAAGGTCAAGGATGGAATCAACGCTCCAACACTCAAGGTAACAATTTTAATAATAATAATAATTTTTAGCGCCCAAATAACCAAGGTAATACTTATCCTTCCCTCAAAGACCTTGTATATAGTCAAGGTAGAATGACAGAAAGCATAAATAAAAGGATTCATGCTAATGACAAAATGTTAGAAAACATTAATGCTAAGCTGGAAGATTTCTCGTCTGCTATGAAAAATCAACTTAGTTTCAATAAGATGTTAGAAACCCAATTAGCACAACTAGCAGCCGTTGTCCCATCTTTTGAGAGAGAAAGAATACCAAGCCAACCCGAAGCTAAGATCAAAACTGCCAACCTCGTCACAGCAAGGTATGACACTACTCTATATTCCCGAGTACTTGGGGGAGACCCAGCAATGCAATATACCACTATAGTCAAGAAAGGTGATCCAGTTAGTCCCACTAATACTTGTTCAATTCGTGACCATGATTTTTACAATGCTATATGGGATCTTGGATCTAGTATAAATATCATGTCTAAAGCAACATATGATGAACTATTTGACCGGTGCCTAGCCCCGACAACCCTCTATGTGCAACTTGCCGATCAGTCAGTATGACATGTAGAGGGAGAAGCCTGTAATTTCCTGGTAGAAGTTAGAAATAATTTTGTACCAACAAATTTCGTTATCTTAGATATGATAAATCTAGAAGAAACACTTCTTATTCTTAGATGTCCTTTCCAAAATACTGTTCGTGCCTGCATATATGTTGCATCTGGTCAAATTTACCTCCACTTTGCTGGAAAGAAAGAAAAAATTGCTTTTTCGGGTAGAACATGTTCCACAAGTGCAATGCAGGAAAACAGGAGACAATCCCAGAAGAAAGGATCAAGAAGGCCAAGGGGTTCTAACAACATGAAGAAACTTGACCAAGAGAAGCAAGAGCCAAAAGACTGGCGCAAGAAGGGAGAGCTGCCATCCATAGCATCTCCGCCTGACGGGAGACTGCGTTGCAGAACATGTGCTAGCCGACTCAAGATATCCTGTCCTTCAGGAGGTTAGAAGGGAGCGGTTAGAAGGGGCGACTGCGCCGCCGCCGGCGTTCCGAGGCTCGCCGGCGTCGATCCTCGCGGTCCCCAGCGGGGAAAAGGAGGAGATTCGGAGTGCGGCTCGTCGCTGCGTCGATTGACCGTGGTACTTTCTCCTCTCACCCCGTTTTCGCACTCCTCTCGGTGGTGCCGTGGGTGCGAAGACTCCCTGTTCCTGTTCTAGATGGTTCCATGGACTCTGGTTAGGGATTTTGATCTTCCGGGGACCATCGACGAACGCTAGATGGGGAATCGGCGTCTGACTCTGGCCTGTCCCCCGTACGTGCTGGCTCCTAATCAAAATCAGAAGAATGGGGACAGATTTCAGAGAAATTCAGAGGTAAGACATAGAGGGCCGCACCCAGATGTAGAAGTGCTTGAGATGGGCTTAGAGGATTGGTTAGAGGCTGATCATTTTCCCAATTCGATGTCGCATTCAGGTTGCACGACTGCTGCGTTTGGCCTCCCCAAACATTCGCAGCCGATAGAGGAAGTTAGAGGGAAGAACATCAGACATTCGAAGGTTCCCCCGATCGCAGCAGTAGATGATAATACGATTGCCATCGGCAATTTGCCGTTGCAATTCTGTTGGTCTAACGGTAGACAAGAGAAGCTGATGGATGAGCATGTGAAGAAGAAGTCAGTAGAGGAAATTATTTGTCAATTGAAGCCGCCATTGATGGAGCAGAGGAGCGCAGCTGATGAACAAGGGGTCCAGGAAGGCGGGAAGAAGAAGATGCTGGAGGAAAAGAGGCCGCAAAGAGTGAATGGGCCTGTCTATGGCCCATGTTTGGAGGCCCTGATAGCTCACTCGTACATTCCACCAAAACCCAAACCTAAACCGGTGGTGAGGCGCTGGGTTTGGGTGGAGAAATCTAGGGTTCTCGACCCGACGGCTGAGAGGTGGGCGGCGACGCACAAAGAGATCCGCCGCTACGGTGCTAGGGCTAGACACATCCGCCGCATCCAACCCAGAACCACCGACGGCCGATCCTTTGTGGAGGTGCTGCGCCCAGACATGGAGAGGAAGCAGTTCTTTGGAAGGGAGAATCGGGATGGGGGAGGATTCCGTGGAGGGAGAGAGGATGACCGAGGGCGCGACCGCCGTGCTGAGGGGCAAGATTTCAGGAGAGGCTGGGAGGCAAGAGGGAGACAGAATCCAAGAGAAGAAGATCACCAAGGACCTCATCGCCAACCAGCAAGAGATGACCAAGCTGAGGAGCTTCATGGGCGCAAGAGAGGTGGAGACTAGTATGAAGATGCTGATCTGCGCTTCAAACTAGATGGTAAGAAGAGGGTGTTCCAGGAGGGGGATTATGGTGGTGGTCAGTTTGGGGCACAGATGAGGTGCTACAATTGTAATCAGGTTGGGCACCATCAGGTGGATTGTGAGAATGATCCCTTCTGCTACATCTGCAGAAACACTGGGCATATTTCCTTTGACTGCCCCCAAAAGGAGAGAAAGAAGCTGAATTTTGGCCCTCAAAAGAATCAGACAGTGGAGCCTCAGAAGAAAGCAGCACCTGTGTATCAGAAGCTAGATGATAAATTTTTGCTAGATGATAGAAAGCTTAGGATGTGTGCTCATGGTATTCCAGACCAGGTGTTTTATTCTCTGAGGGTAGATGAGAAGGGTAAAGAAGATAGCAAGAAAAAGGCTGCTGATGGTCCTGTCAAAGCTCTAGTGTCTGTTTTAGAAGGTAGAGGAACAAAGCACGGGATCGAATGGAGTTGAGATATCCGATCAACCCAGTTGGGATTGGAGGGTTAGAAGGATTTCGGAAGTGAGTTCTGGTGAACATGCCATCCGGATCGGCGACAATGCTCACAAAGCTTCAAAAGAGGAAATTTGTGACTTCGGACATTGTGGCGGTCATAGAGGAAATCTGAAATAGATCCCGATGTGATGTATGAACTGAAATCTGTGTGGATTAAAGCTAGAGGGATTCCTGATGAGGCTAAAACTGAAGATGCTGTGCTACAACTGGCTAGGTTGGTTGGTGAGCCAGAGGAGGTGCATAGGCCTTCACTCAGCTGGGGGTCTGTGTGGATAAAGGTTGCCTGTAAACACCCTGACAAGATTGAGGGATCTTCTGTAGTATGCATCAACAAAAAGGCAAGGAGGATTACTTGGTTCTACTCTGACAAGATGAACAAATTCTCTCCAGTTACTCCTGATGATGAAAATGACTTAGATGAGGATGAGGAGGACATCACGAGATGAAGAGGACCCTGACTCTCAGGAGAGCAGATGGGAGAATCTAGGGAAACCAGCCCCAAAAAATAATGGTGCTGGTTCTTCTCAATGCCATGGGAGGCAGGCCACTGAAATGGACTGTGATGAACAATGTGAAGACACTCCTCTGCCTGGGGAAGATGATAATCAGGTTGGTCAGCAAACATCAGATCAGCCAGTCAATGAACCAGTTCCTGATGTTGTAGATGAGATGGCCCAGGTGGAAGCTCCAGCTTTAGAAGAAGATCTAGCTGTAGAAGTCATGGGAGTGGATTCACCTAAGAATGTAGATGTTGATCAATCATCTCAGACAGAAAGTGTTGAGGATGGTCTTGATGGGGACAAACTACCAGAAAATGCTATCCCTAAGAAGAAGGCTGTTCTCCCTCCAGTGGGGACCAGACAAAGCTCCAGGGTGGTGGATACAACTACTAAAGTCCAAGACAAAGCTATGGCACATAAATCAACAATACAAGGTAATATCTCCACTTCACACTCTGCTCCTAATAAGACTACTTCTTGTACCATAGAAGACTTAGCCAGAGTGTGTGGTTTTTCGATGAACATAGAAGAGGTCAATAGATTGGCTCATATTTCTTTTAGCCATGCTAAGGAAAATGCTGCTGAAGCTTTGATGAAAGCCAAGCAGAAAATGTTAGAGAAACAGACTATGGTAGAGGATGGTGATGTTATAACCAATAACCTGGATGTTACAAAAGACTTAGATGGTCAAAAATCCTCTTTAGATGATGAGGCAGTGTCAAACTTAGAAGGTAGTGAGGATAATATAGAGGAGGTTATATTACATAAAAGTTTAGAAAAATGAAAATGATATTCTAGAATATTAGAGGTTTGGGTAATGCTGGTAGAAGAAAGTTGCTTATAGACTTGCAAGCAAAACATTCTTTTGATGTTATCTGTCTCCAAGAGACAATAAAGACAGCTTTTAGACAGAGAGAGTTAGAGAGATTTGGTGGACAGAAGGATATGTTCTGGACTTGGTTATCTTGTTCAGGTCACTCAGGGGGTATGCTTATGGGTATTGATAAAGACCTAGCTGAAGTAATTGAGGAAGATGTTGGTGAATTTTTTCAGTGCTGTTTAGTGTCTATGAAATTAGATGGATTTAGATGGAGATTAGTAAATATTTATGGTCCTGCTCATGATGAGAGGAAGCTTGACTTTCTAGAGGAGCTTAAGAGGAAAATTTTGAGCTCAGATGAGCCCATCCTGTTGGGAGGAGATTTTAATCTGATTAGAAGAATAGAAGAGAAGTCTAGTGACAATGTAAACCTGCAACTTATGGATGCTTTCAATGAAATGATCAATATCACAGCCTTAAGTGAACTTCATAGAATGGGTAGTAGATTCACCTGGTCAAACAAACAGACTCCTCCTATCATGTGTGTGCTTGATAGGGTGCTAGTATCAGGTTCATGGGAAAATAAATTTAACTTAGCCCTGGTCTCAACTGGGCCAAGAGTGGGTTCTGATCACAATCCATTGATGGTAGATGTTGATGGGACCATTATATCCAAACAGTTCTATTTTAGATTTTGTTCACATTGGCTTTCCCAAGAAGGCTTCAAAGAATGGGTGTTATCCAAGTGGCCTAACAGATACAAGTATGATGTTTTGGACCATTGGCATGTCTGCTCAGGGATATTGAGGAGGTCAATAAAAGGCTGGGGAATAAATATAGATAGTCAACTGAAGAAGCAAAAAAGTGAGCTGATGCAGAGAATTCAAACTCTTGATGAGTGGAGTGATAATAGACCGCTGGCTAACTTGGAATGGGAGGAGAGGTATGAGTTGGACAGGAAATTTCAGAAGATTCTACAAGATGAGGAGTCACAATGGCAAAGAAAAGGAGGGGAGAAGTGGGTCTTGGCTGGTGACTCAAATACTAGCTATTTTCATAGATGTGCCACTGGTAGAAGAAGGAAGATGCAAATTAATATGTTAGAGGTTGATGGTCAGGAAGAGGCTGATCCTATGAAACTGAGGATGCACATAACTGATTTTTACAAACAGCTGTTTGGTAGAGATGCAGTTGCTAATTGTCAGCTAGATGTTAATCTCTGGCCGAGGGAGCAGCAGGTAACAGTAGAGGAAAATAATGCTCTCATCAGGCCTTTCTCTTTTGAGGAGTTAGATGCAACTATGAAACAGATGAAGAACAACACAGCCCCAGGTCCAGATGGGTTTACTGTGGAATTTTACAAAGCCTTTTGGCCACAAGTTAGAGGAATGGTTAAAGAGATGCTAGATGATCTTCATGAAGGCAAACTGGAGTTGTGGAGGTTGAATTATGGAGTAATTATTTTGTTACCTAAAGTCAAACCTGCCACCCTTGTTAAACAATTTAGACCAATATGTCTGTTAAATGTTATTTACAAGATGATAACCAAGGCCTTAACATTGAGGTTGACTCCAGTGGCTGGGAGATGCATCAGTTCATATCAAACTGCTTTTCTACCAGGGAGGAGTATCCTAGATGGTATTGTTATTCTACAAGAAGTCCTCCATGAATTGAAAGTGACTAAGTCTGCTGGAGCTATTCTAAAATTAGATTTCGAGAAGGCCTATGATAAGGTAAATTGGAAGTTTTTAGAAGAAGTTCAAAGAAGTAAAGGTTTTAGTGAAACATGGATAAGTTGGGTCTCCAAAGCAGTGAGTGGTGGTAGGGTATGTATAGATGTCAATGGAGAGAGAGGAGAATATTTTAGAAGTTTCAAGGGCCTGAGACAGGGGGATCCCATGTCCCCTATACTCTTTAACATTGTTGCAGATGCTCTGTCAGTTATGTTATCTAGAGCTTGCAGGGAGGGTTTAATTAGAGGGCTGACCCCTCACCTGGTAGAAGGAGGACTTTCACATCTGCAATATGCAGATGATACCATATTGATGCTACATTTTTCTATGGAAAACTTAAACAACACTAGAATGTTGCTTTCATGTTTTGAGGCTATGTCTGGATTGAAAGTGAATTTTGAGAAGAGTGATATCTACACAATTGGACTGACAGAGGAGGAACAACAGTTGGCTGCATCAATTATAGGGTGTAAAGTGGGTTCCTTCCCAATCACATACTTAGGGATGCCAGTCAGCTGTCACAGAATTACTAAAGCTCAGCTAAAGTATGTAGAAGTGAAAACTGAGAAAAGGCTGGGTACATGGCAGTGTGAATATTTGTCATCAGGGGGTAAATCCTCCTTGATTGATTCATGTCTATCCAGTGTGCCCATGTACACCATGGGAGTGTATAAACTCTATGAGGGGAACTACCAGAAGTTAGACACAGTGAGATCCAGATTCTACTGGCAAGGAACTGCAAAAAAAAGGAAGTACCATATGATCAAATGGGAGGCTTTGAATAAACCTAAGAAGTTTGGAGGATTGGGTTTTATGGATGTCGGGTCATGAACTCTTGTCTGTTGGTAAAATGGATTGATAGAATTGAGAGGGGTGATAGTAGTCTGTGTTATGCGGATATTGAGGAAAAAGTACTTGGGGGATAGAAGTATATACCGGTTTAGAGGCGTAAAAGGCTCACAATTCTGAGGACTTTGTTGGACCTTAGAGAGGATTATGAAAGAGGTAGAGGATCAGTGATCAGGTCAGGTAGACAGACTAGATTTTGGTTGGATAGCTGGGTAGGTCCATGCCCCCTCAAGTTTCAGTTTCCTGAACTCTTTAAGATAGCATATGATCCCCAAATTGAAGTAGCAAAAATTCGATAGATGGGGTGTGGAATATCGATTTCAAGACAACTTAGTGAACAAAGAACAAGGAGTTAGATGAACTGCTTGGTCTCTTAGATGGTATAGAACTTGAAGAAGGAAGAGATGAAACAAGATGGTTACTTGAGAAGTCGGAAATACACCACAAAGTCACTATATGAAAATATGACTACCGCCGGTGTAATAGATGCTCAAATAATGCTAGTTTGGAAATCCCCCGTCCCTTTGAAAGTTAAAATTTTCATGTGGATGGTGAGTAGAGATAGAATTCGGTGTGGGGTTCAATTAAAGAAGAAACAAAGGGACGTGTTCGAGGAGAAGTGTCTTGTGTGTGACTTAGATGAGACCACTGATCATATTATGTTCCAATGCCCCCTTGCTAACTTCTTCTGGACTTTTCTGAGGGATGTGTTGGGATGGTCCTCATCCCCGGTGTCCTTTTCTCTGTTATTTTCTGATGTTATTGATAGACTGCATGGGAAGAAAAGAACACTGACTTTGTTTGTGTGTGCAGGCGCGATGTGGACGGTGTGGAAGAACAGGAACGATGTGGTTTTCGACAAGAAGATGGTGACGACTCCCTCGGTGATTGTACACAAGACCTTGATGTTGCTGAAGACTTGGAAGCCGTTGCTGAAGCCCAAGATCAAGCCGATGGCAGAGGAGATGCTAGCCCGCTTGACAGCTAGTTCTGACATGTAGAAGCTGGTGTCTGGTTTGAGGCAAACTCATGGAATGGCTCTTCGCAGGGTCCCTTTTGCTTCCGCTTTTGCTAACTAGAATGCTTAGGCAAAAATAGAGGTAGTTTTGCTTGATGCTGGTGGATGGCTCATTGCTGGTGTCTGTGGGTGGGCGAGCCTAATTGTAAACGCTGGTATCCCCAGTGAAAACCCTTGTCAAAAGTCTGTGTTACGCTTTCTATAAAGCTGGGCAAAAGCCTTTTATCTAAAAAAAAAATAGCATCTCCGCCTAGTGAGAGAAAGAAGCCAACGAAGACGGAGGAGAAACTCAAAGGAGAACCCAAGATTCAGCAGCAGCAACCAACCCAGAAGAAGGAGCTGCGCCGCCCAATACACCGACAGCACAAGAAAAGGAGGAAGAAATAGAAACTCCAACAAAGGAAGAATAATCCGCTCTCAAGGAGACAGAGCTGTGAACCACGAGGTATGAGTTAAATTTATTGCATTTGCGTTTTCCCATTATCATGCATCTTTAGTGATAGGATCATATTTATTTCAGCATTTAAATCATTTAGTTCCATGCATTTCGAATCATCTTTAAATCAAATAATAATAATAATAATAATAATAATAATAATAATAATAATAATAATAATAATAATAATAATAATAATAATAATAATAATAATAATAATAATAATAATAATAATAATAATAATAATAATAATAATAATAATAATAACAATAATAAATAATAAGAAAGCAAACAACATTAATAATATTAAGGCATAAAATATTAAAATAGTAGTTTACCTTCTTTACATCATATCACTACATTTAAAAAATATATAAAATAAATAAATAAATAAATAAAATATAAATTAAAGCAAGCATATTTTTACATAAAAAATATAAAAACCAACAAAAACAAAAAACATTGTTTATAATTATAAAACCAATTAAAATAAAAACAATTTAAATTAGAAGCAATTTAGATTTCTTTGTATCGTCTATAATAATAAGACAAAGGAGATTTGCCCGACAAGAAGACTTTCCACTCCCACGAAACAAGCAAGCTTGGGGGAAGTCCCTTCCCCGCTAAGGTATGGCACCGAATCACAGCTTTTATTACGCTGTTACTATCATGCATAGCATTTCATACAACACTTGCCTGATAATCCTAATATCAAAAAAAGAATTTAACTTAGGCAAATGCCCTGTACAAACTGTCATACAGCTTTTTGCTGCTAAGTCTTGAGTGTGATTAGAATTTGTTTTGAGTCACACACTATTATGGGTTGCACATGCTAATAACCAAGTGTATGCTTTAGTGAGATGTGATATGATAAGATGGAGTAATTCTTTTAACTTGTTTGAGGAATAGTTGAGACAAATCTGGAGTCTTATTTTTATAAAATCCTATTAAACTCTTGCAAATTGTTCCTCAATAGTTTTCAAACACCAACCACAAGCCTAGTACATGCTTCATAGATAGAAAACCCCCACAAAGAGTGTCTTATTAGCACTGAGCTTAGTTAGGCCTTATTGATCTGAGTCGAAGAAGCTAGTCATGCTTTTTGGTCAAGAATCGCACACACGTGCACCCCTTTGCAACTTCTCACTGGAAGTAAGCAACCAGATATAACTCATGCACCCCCTTGCCATTCTCACATTGAGAATGAGCAACAAGCTCCTATGCATTATGATACTTTGGCACACATCTCTAAGAGGAGCATGGTTTACCTAAAAACAATGAGAGAAAAGAGGGACACAGTCCCCAACTAAGTGATTGTATAGCAGAAGCCTCAATACCCGCTATGAGAGATTACACAGCGGAAGCATCAATTCCCGCCGTAAGTGAAAAAAAGATATATATATATATATATATATAGAGAGAGAGAGAGAGAGAGAGAGAGAGATTCTATAAACCATGCTCCCTCCGCCTAGAAACAGGCATTATACAAGTCTCAAGGAGTTCCACCAAATATTTCTACATTTGCACATCTTGACAATTCTGCATGACTTGTTTTCTTCTTGTGATCTATGTGTCTAGCCTAGCAATATATGTGATATAAGATTACTCATGTTTTCCCTTCCTATGAACTCCATAAAAAGCTTTAGTGCTACACTCAAGGGAGTTGTTGAACCATCCACCTCAAAATTTTGAGAGATTGAGTGTACCACTTGAGGAACTTGTTGCAAGAAATTTTCATTTCAAAAAGTGAAAACCTCCAAACAAGTCTTAGCTAAACCAAAGCAAGGGACAAAGTTTCTATCTATTGCATTATCTTGCTCATGCATATTGTGAGTTGAAAAAGCTAAAAGCCCCATGTAGTAGATTCAAGATAGATTTCTATCCATGTTCAATCCAAGGTTAGCATTAGGTTGTATGCAATTTTCTACAAGGTGTTGAGAAATTTTGAGATCCATCTAGTGCCATGCTCAACCCGCATGTTTGCTTGAGGACAAGCAAAAGGGTAGCTTGGGGGAGCTTGTTGATGGTCACTAAACACCTATTTTGACCATCAACATCCCACCATTTTAGTGGCAATTCAATGCAATATCATATAAAATTACTTTAAATTTTACCTAGTTCCACTTGTACCGGAAATCTTATTTGTATGCAGGAAAACATTAAAAATGGATGAAAATGACACAATAGAGAACTGTGGGACAAGACAGGAGGCAACCTGACCAGGGTTGGGGGCACCCTCCCCCGTGCTGGGGGCGCCCGTCCCCATGTTGCCTCTGCCACGCTAGTGATCAGCGAGAGGACCTCCCCACAGCTTCTACACCGTCAATCCAACTCGGTTTGATCAGATGGTGGGCGATGGAGGTGACACGGATCCATGGTCCCACTATCACACACTCGGGGTGCCAAAAGTCTGTCCAAACCAACCTCTCCCAGCCTCCAACCGATGTTTCCTGCACCCCACCACCTGGTGTAGTAATCCTACACCGTCGAATCTTCACTCGGTGATAGGTGGAGGGCGGCCTACCCCGAGTCGGGGGATACCGACTTCTCCCGCACCTACATCGACCTCACCTGGCATGCAACCGATGAGGGAAGGTTATCCAGTGCCGTTGGATGTAAGGTCAGTGGAAACGGATGTACCCCGGGGGGCGCCCTCCCCCGAGTTGGGGGCGTCCTCCCCCAAGCTGGGGGTGCCCACCCCCGAACTGCCTCCACCGACTTCCTCACTGCCTACAAGTACCCCAGGTGCTTCTACTACTATAAAAATGGGTCCAAGCATCAATCCAAAGAATTCCATCACCAACTCAAGCAACACATCAAGGCAAGAAGAAGAGAAGCAGTAGTTGCTTAGACGTTCTCTCGCTCTAGAGAGCTAGCTCTAGCTCTGGCACAGTCATAGTTAGTAGTTAGCCGGCAGGAGGAGAAGAGTTGGGTGGAGTCCCTGCCTCGGAGTCTAGAAGAGTCTTCCAAGTCTTTGAGTCTGGTATAGCTCCTTTCTAATCATACAGTTTTTACTTAATACAAGTACTTTACCTTAAGTATTTCATTAAGTATTTACTTTCTACCTTTGCATTCAAGTCTTACTCTTCTGCTATTCATTAGTAGAAAGGTTAAGCTTGTCTTAGGCATAGGTTATTTAAGTTATCTTATTCATAGTTACTTCTTCCTAGTATTACTCTGTAGCCTGGTTAAGGTGTCTCTGCTTCGAGCTCAAGTAGAGATAGTAAGCTTGTAGATTAAGCACGGTGCTTAGGCTATAACTTACCTGTAGATACGGCTAGATCCTCGGAGGTGGCAGCAATAGGTGGTGACAGCCCTATTAGCATGTGGAGTCCATCACAATAGGTCTAGTTCTTAAAGTGTAAGGCTCGTGGTACGCTGTGTCCGGTTAAATCGGGAGCACGTACACCTCTTTACTAGACAAGAACTTTCTATACACTTAGTGAACTTAATTACCTATATTACACCCATCCATCCGTCTAGAGCTGAGTAGTTATCTTTACCCCTAGGATTCACCTAGTGATCCTTAGTTATCCTTCCATTTACCCATACTCCTTTTTCCTACTAATTCGTCAAACTCATCCTAAAGATTCACATACCTCGCCTTCCTATGGGAAACAAATAAATTCGACACCTGGTACTCCCAGGCGAAGTGCTATGTGATAGTTCTGTGCGCTTGCAAAATCCCTCAGAACCTACAAAACCATCAATGCGTGGTCCTTAGTGTCGAGACTGACAACCCTGCTAAGTGACGCTTAGAACCCCCAACAGCAAGTACATATGAAATACAATCTAGGGAACAGAGCTAGATCAAGGATAATGGGCCTCGGCGATGTTGGGGGTTTGGCCCAGAACTGCTCCGAATTGGCCTTTCTCCTCCCCCTTGGCTTTGCACTTTCTGGAAGTCGCCTTTTTATTATTAATTCCCTGTACATTGGTATATATTCCTGCAGAGTGACAATTCTCCAAGTACAAGTGGATTTGGGTTAGTAGCAAAGGTATATGTGTATGAAAATATTTATTACTCCCATTTTTGGTCTTTGGTTGGTAGTATAAAATTGTCGTTGAGGACCACCAACAATAGGTTTGCCTCCCATTTCCAACTTAGTTGCCACGATCTCTTTCTCAACCTTTTATCTCATTCCTTTTCAGAATTATCCAAGCAGCTAGAGAGCTATCACATCGCCTCAGAGTATGCATCAAGCTTTGTGAATGCCAGAGGTGCCCTCCTAATAGTCAAGCTCTATGATGTTGTAGGCCGTGTTAGAGAAGTTGCTGTTCATGGCACCCATTATGGTGCGGTGATGGCTCTTGTCACTGCTCAGATCTCTGCAGGGCATGCGCTCCACTTTGCTCCTCAGCAGATCTCATCGAAGAGGTCTGAAGAACACCGTCGTATGATCGACAACTACTATAGTGCCATAGGAAACGCCCCTTTCTATTTGATGACCAGAAATATTATCGATAAACTGTTTACTACTTGATTTGCAATCTATACTTTGAACATTAATTCGAATAATTTTCCTCGTGATACTCCAATCGAAGTTGCCTTCGCGTGAATCATCTAGATTTTTTCCCTCGTCCAAACTGATCACGTTGCATTTATTCTCAGGTCGCTTTGTGTTTGTTAACTTTTTAGCTGATCCGAACCTGCCTTCTACCCTTATCAGCAAATTTAATCGGTATTACTTCTTATCGGCAAATTTAGCTGATTCACCCCGCGTCACTTTGGATGGAACCCAAAGTTGTAGTTGATAGAAATTTCACGTCTGTTGGTATTTCTTAGCAAAAGCAGCAAAGTCCACAAGTGCACGGAAGTACCGTTGTAGCATTTCACCCGGAAGTATTCAGGGTACCATACTTTCCACAGGGAACGGAGTGTAAGAAGTCTCGTAGCTAGTTCTCCTAGAGAGATGAGATGAAGAGCTGCTTGGGTAGTGAGGTTTGTCTAAGGGTAGATCTCAAGTGAAGGTAACTATGCCACTATGGACTTGCTTCAGGCACCGGATAATGCTTGGTCTGCCAAGCATTGCTGGCCTACAGTTCTACGCCGATCCCGGACGTGGGGGATACAAGGGACGGACAGGGCTGTCACCACCTGCCGTCTACCCCTCAACTATACAAGAATGAGGCAAACAATGTTAGTCACCACCCTAGACAACACATCTAAGATATTGACTACTACTCTAGCGTGCTAGCAGGGGTTATCTGCCTTTATCAGGGACCCTCTACCAGAGAAAACGCCACAAGGATGAATGTCGATACCACAAGAATAAAGTGGACTAAGGTAACTTTACTCAAGAACTTAATATGAAGGATAAACATGAACTTCTTACTCCAAGTAGCAAGAAGTCCGTAGAGGTACAAGCGTGGAGGGAGCCGACAAGTCCAGCACTCCTCCACTTGGAAGACGATGCTCCCGGGAACTTCCAAAGAAATGTTCTGCTAGCTTGCTCCTCTCTCACTCCCTATACTAGTCTAGCTAGGAGCTAGTGGAAATGTGGCTTGCCCTCCTCTCTTCTCTGTGTATGCAGAATAAAATGGATGAAATGAGAGGGGGAGAGCTCCTCTATTTATAGGTGGAGAGGAGGCGTTTATTCCTTGGAATATTCCTTGATTCCACTTATTACACCTCCAAACCAACCTCTAACATCGGTTCCAGGTACATTGAACCTGATCCCACCATAAAACCGCCTTTGGCATGTTGGCATGGGCCTGTTGGAGAAAATTGGGCCCGAACGGAGCCAGGACAGGGGCGGCCGCCCCGCTTCTGTTGCTGATTTGGCCCGAATTTGGTGGACATGCTCCTTTTGGCGTGCTAAGTTGGCCCATGTTGTGGGATTTTGGAGTTGGGCTGATTTCGTGTGAGTTCTAGTTCAACCTCCTTTCGTCTGGGCCCTATCCATCTAGCGACTGGGCCTCTTTCCTTCTTCTCTTTGCTTTGCTTGGGATGTGTCCTAACTATTGCATTTTTATATAAGTCCTGCAAAACAAGTGAACTCACCAAAACTATGGAAATGGTTAGCTCAAAACCCCTATTGGTGTTGTTTTTGGTGATTTCTATACTAATGTTGGCAGTATAAAATATGAGTTAAGGACCGCCAACAAGCTCCCCCACACTTAGTCCTTTGCTCGTCCTCGAGAAAAGTTAGTCCTTTGCTCGTCCTTGAGTAAAGTTGTGAAGGAGTAAGGTCGTTCATTCTCCAAGATGTTAACCTGCATACAGGTTATTCCAAGCTTCACCTGAACATGTGAGCATTCAAAGTGTCTACCAAATTATCTTGGGTAATTGAACAATGGAATAGCTTGGATTCAAGTCATCTTACTCTACTCATGCTCAAAAACTAGGGTTTTAGTTTTGATAAATAAAAGATAGTTTTGCTCCTCAAATGGTTCACTCAATCGCTCAATGTGTATGATTACCTATCCAAAGGCATTATGAGATTGCCTTCTTTTTCATAACCTATCTTTAAGGTTTTTGAGTGGAGCTTTGGGAAGGTATGAAAGTGGGCATACTTGCATCACATATATTGCTTGGTCAAAAACTGAACCATAAGGAGATACAAGTCATACACTTTGATTGAAATGTGCACATGTGTGGAAAGAAATATGTTTGCTAAGTCTAAATGTTTGTTTTGGTACTCCATGCATCAAGACTCTCTTTATTGGGTGATGGATTTTTTAGAGAGTGTGGGCTATAAAGGGGATCTCTCTCTCTTTTAATGGGGATTTCTTTGAAGCCCCCGTTTATTTATTAGACATTTATCCATCTCTCCCCATTTATTTCTCTCATGCCCCTAGGCATGGATTTTTTTCCTTTTGTTTTATTTTCTTTTTTTAACATAGCCCATATCTCTCTTTTGGTAAGTGGAAAACTTTGGTGAGAGAGATGTCATGATAGAATGCAAGGGGCAATTATTCGATGGATGATGAATGTGCATCCCTCAGAGTGAGAGTTGGCATTTTTATTTGGTGGATTGCGCAACTCTTAGGGTAAGAGTTGGCATTTTTGGTTGGTGAAGGGATGCATGTTCATGCGGAACTCTCAGAGTATGAGTTGACATTTTTATTTGTGGGTATATGTGAATCTCAATCATGGGTGCATGACCACAATCTCACATAAGTCAAAAATAATTTGACCCAACTCAATGATCAAACAAGTAGCATATGATAATGAGTTTTGCACAAATGGATCATGTCATATGGCCTTGGTAGGTATTTCATAATCATTGAGGAGCATGCTATTGCATTTTGATTTTGTAAAATAAATCCCAAGTTCATCGCAAGAGAAAGCAAGTTTCATGTCATCCTACTATATCACATCATACAATTACTTAGAGTAAAATGGGGTCCCTATTAACAAGTTGCTCACAAGTCATAGGAATTTTGGCGAGGAATAAAAAGTATGCAAGTTTTAAACAATTGGTAGAAAAGGATTGGAGTGCCACATTTTTAGTTTGGATCCATTTTATTTGAATTCTACTAGATAAATAGGGAGTGAGTAAAAGTGTGCACACCAAAATTAACTGTGTTGAACAGTTGTGCATCTTTTCCTGGAGGTGAGTGTGGTGCCTCCCCCACACTAGTTTTTGTACTGTCTTTTTTCTATTTATTTTCCTGTAGAATGTTTTTGATCTATTTATTTGAAGTTTACGCTTGACCACTTGTTTGAGGATGGTAGGGTGTGGCTATGTTGTGCTTTGCTCCAAGCTCCTTCAGAAAGTTTTAGAAGGTCTTATCGATGAAATGAGACCCTTCGTCACTTATGACCATTTGTGGTGTTCCAAAGCAAGGGAAGATCACTTCATGGAACATTCTTTTTGCATGCTTGGCATCGGCAACTCTGCATGGTAAGGCCTCCACGCATTTGGAAACATAGTCAACGGCCACCAGGATGTACTCGCTGTCATGGGACTTTGGGAATGGTCCCATGAAGTCAATGCCCCAGACATCAAATATCTTAATTTAAAGGTTGTAGTGCAGGGGCATTGCATTGCGAGCAGTGATGCTACCTTGCAGTTGGCATTTCCCACACCCTTTGATGAACACTTTGGTGCCTTCGTACATCATCGGCTAGAAGAATCCACAATGCCAAATTTTGGCTTGTGTGCAGAATACTCCATAGTGGCCTCCGTACGGTGCAGCATGGCATTTGTCTATGATTTGCATCCCTTCTGCTGTGGGTACACACCTCCGCAATAGGCCCAGAGTATACCCTATATAGATATAGGTCATCCCAAAGTGATGTCTACTCATCCTGGAGCTTATTTCTGCTTTCCCCTAGTGGTGCATGTCCTGTAACCATGAAATTCATGATGTTCATGTATCGTGGGTTTGAATCCATCCCCTTCAGCAGCATGTCATTATGTAGGAAGTCGTTTATTGGTATGTCCTACAGGTTAGCGACTTGCATACACAACAAAGGATTTGTAGCAATATCTTCTACTCCTTTTCTATTTTTTATTTCAAGGTCAAATTCTTGGAGCAGAAGGATCCATCATATTAATCTAGGTTTAGCATCTTTCTTAGTGAGCAAGAATTTAAGTGTAGCATGATTAGTGTAAATAAACACTTTTTCTCCCACTAAGTAAGATCTAAACTTCTC